>BGPR01014512.1:0-39046 GCA_013235015.1 Araneus ventricosus
TCGTGCTTCGTTCAGTTGCATTGCTAAAGAAGGAGCAGAGAAAAGATGCATTAAGTTCAATGCATTGTTGTAAGGTAGATCAACTTTACAATTTTAAGCTACACATTACTGGGATTTATTTGAGACAGACATACAAATTTAAAACATAGGAAGAAAGGACTCATCATCTATATACTCTCTTCAATTTCCAACCCACACAGACAGCAATATGCCTTGTCCACGTTTGATTAATAAAGTATAATAAACTCAAACGGAAAACAAAGTTATATAATTTGGGATAAATATATATAGGCTTGTAGTATTGCCTTTATATATGACATGGAGTAAGGCATTTTAGGCCAATTTTAAAATTACGTTTCATTCTTATATCAATCTATATTCATTTTATGAAACGTTTTTAAAAATTTGGCATAAACATAAGTTATTCTTTGGGATTGTAATTCAATGTCTTTTACTTGAATAATTTTGCTACTGATTTTTACGTGTAAATATTCAAGTCAGATTGTTTTATTTGTCTTACATAGTTTCAAATCTACTCGTCTTATTGTTTTCCTTACATTATTTCATTTAATTGCACTTTCTTCATTAGCGCTCTCATATTTTAAAATGTCTGAGAAGAAATGGTCTCAGCTAGAAGTTTAAAATAAGTAACAAATCAGAAATCTCCAAATTTCAACTTTGAAATTATTGCATTCAGATATATTCATTATCTGAGATATTGGCAATGCGTTTAGCGTAAGTGAAAATTGTAATTTTTTCTAATATAAATGTCAGTTCCCGAAAACAAGCTTGTTTCAACTCTCTTGGCTGAAATACATTCTGCTTAGAAAGCTTTCACAGAAGTAATTGAACACCAATTCTGAAGTAAATGCTCAATTTAATTTGGGAAATTAATTCCTTCACAGGTAAAAGTAGGATCCTGTAATTTTTATTTGCATACAGAAATAGTTCGTGTGCATATTTTTTTAAAACTAAGATCGGTGAAAATAATATCGAGGATGGAGCTTCAATTAGCGTTAGGGAGAATGGCATTAAACTGAATTACCTTGACCGTCAATTGGATATGAAAGGTGACGTTAATCAGAGATTTTGTGCTTCATGGTATATAACCCAATTTTGTGTTTTATGTTCTCGTTGAAATTCTGCGAAAACTATTGGTTTCTAGAAAACCATATTAAAGAATTTCGTTTAATATTCACTAAAGGAGGAACTAGAGGTACTGACCTTATTCATTCTTTTAAAGATAGCCCCACAATGATTTGTTTGCTACGGAAAAAATTAGCTTCATAGACAAAAGATTTGATTCCATCTCACTCTGCTTACGACACATCTTGTATTAGGCTCTCTATACCCGGCATATTAAGGAAACATTCTACTTCGCTGAGAATACACCGAATTCTTGAGATCCGATTTCAAGAAATGAATTAATAAACATAATTAAATTCATAATAGACAATGAAAATATAATCCGACTGGAATAATTATTCAACTTCCTTTGAACAATAATTCTAACCATCACATTAAATACACCAACAGAGTACTTTATGATTCAAACTCATTGTTACTCAGTATTTTAGAGCTTCTATATTTCCGTAGTTAAAATAGCCTTAATTAACGGTAAACTATTGTACATAATATATGATGTCTGTATTTATTGGTTGCAGTTGATCTTCTTTGCAGTAGGAATTCTGGGAGTACAGGGTGCAGATTTTACATCCAGGAATATAACTTCTAAAGATCGTTATTTTAATTTCGCTCTTTTTTGAATAAACAACAACAAAAAAAAAATTATAATGAGAAATATACAAAAGACAGCACAACTATTTAAATAATTTGCAAAAATGATCAAATTGGGTTATAAACGTATTCACAAAATAACGCAACCCGCTTTCAACCCTTTGTCATCTATTTCTCAATTAATAATGTTTTGCAGCTTCTTTTTTTAATCAGGCAGAGGTGCTTTTTCCGCGCACGTTCCAAAAAAAAACTGCACTATAATAATAATAAAGCACATTGTGCAGAAATATCATCTTTGAAAATATTTTCCAAAATTTATTAACCCTCCTTGGTGGATGCATTTTTCGTTTTCGTATTTCAATTCAAAGCGGATAAATTGTGACCTAAAACTCATGCGGATAAATATTTTATGATTTTGGGGATATAATTAAATACAAAAAAATTTTATTTAATTCACTTTTAAGGGCAAGTTTTCAAACTACAGGCACCTGTTTCCAAAATAATTGAACTCGGAGGGTTAAATTAAACAGAATGCTGAATGGAAGATTAGTATTATTAACTTTTAGACTTTAAGATGACGTAAGAAATGGTTTTGTGCAATAATATCACTAGAGAATATTTTGCAAATCTTTAAAATTAAAGTTATTTTGTAAAAAAGTACCAATTAAAATATTGAAAATACTTTCTTAGTGATCACCTTTTTACTCAAAGAACTTCTGATAAACCCACCTGCTAAATTTTTAAGTTTCTAGTACCAGTAGTTTGGGAGATTCTAGAGTGATGAGTGAGGGTGACTGTTTTCTTCCCATATAGATTCACTACATATATGAATTTCTACTATTTAGTTTTGAATATTGCTTTTAAATAACGATTTGGATTTTTATATAATATATTTTATATTATTTACTATGTATATATATACTTTTTAATCTTTTTAACAGACCTCATGATGACAAAAATTTGTTTATAAGATTAAATGTCGATTGATTGCAGATATATACATCTCAATTTACCAAATCCGACATTGTTTTTTTGGTAAACTCTCATTTTTCGACGTTTTATTTTTAGAATTAATGTCGTGTAATATTAGCAGGTGCAATATAAGTTTTCATTTTAAATTCTGTTTTGTGGCGGAGATGTACTTATTTCACATCACCTTTCCAGTTCAATTAAGAGAAAATCTTTGCAGGCTCCATTCTTCAGATTGTAGTGTCAAACTGAAAGGATCTGCTTTGAAGGAAAGGATTTTATTTTCTTTCCACTTGTCTGACGTTTCTTCATGTAACACTAATTAGCCACAGAATGTGTTTCCAGGAGTAACATTTGATAACAGATAAATTTAACTTCATTTAATCATGGGCCCTCTTTTAATTGGAGTAGCTTAGCATTACTAAATCTTTCATAAAAAAATGAATTATTTTAGGGGCAATACTCTTGAGTCTAAATTAAATATGAGGGGTTTAATTTATTTAGTACACTTAATTTAGAGCATTCAGGAGACAAAATTAAATATCCTTTGATTTATCTTCCTCGATAGCATAGACGAAAAAAGCTGGAAAAATTTGCTATTCAAAAGGTTGATTCTCTTCTTCTGATTGGATTATTTGATGTTTAAATCAATATTTAATTTGTTGTAGAAATCAAAACTGCAATCTTCTGATTGGGAAAATCGGAGAGCGATTAACAAAAGGAGCTTCATGAACTTATGGAAAGAAGATAAGCTCCCCATCTTCGTCAGAGTGAGCGTCCTTTTAGAAATACAAGTGAATGGTGTGCCTGCATTTTTCGATTAAATTGGGTGAAAACAAAGCTGAAAAAATGGCAATTCAAAGAGGCTATTTAAAAGCACAGAGAGAAAGGGTGACGAAGATGAACTAACGTGAAAATGAAATAAAACCACGCGGGCCGCCATTTCTTCATATGTTTTATCTTATAAGCCAATTTATAAGATAAGCATATAAATTAATCAGTATATTATTTTCCTTGAATACAAAAATTGCTCAGGGATGGTCAGTATCCCCCACACACACTGAGGATAAATCTGAAAAAAAATTTGCAAAGTTTTCCCTTTCTTGAGAGGAAGCTCAAAGGAAGACCATCATATCTCTGTAAACATAAAACCATTTGCTGTTTTTTTTTCCAGAAAACCTAGTGTGTTGCGGACGTTTCCCATGCTTTTATAAAACCGGACTGCACGCTTTTATGTTTTCCATACTAGTTGGACCCATTTTAATTCTTAGGCAGTGGGGCAAGGACTTAAAAATGTACTTTTCAATTTTATGTAATTTAATTGATTCCTCAATTTTGCGCCCCCTGATAGTGACGTCAAGGGCACCTGCCCCACCCTATTTGCGCCACTGTATAAATCTGGCGTTTTCATTTTTTTACTGTGAGACTATTCTCTGAAATCTAAAACACAATCTATGCTAGGTCTTACTAATTTTTCATCGGCATTTTTAACTGTTTCAACACTCTTTGATTTATCGTTGTGTTAAAGATGTTGTTCAAATTTAAAGATGTAATTTTGTAATCTATTTTTACTAATTTTTCATAATGTGCTTAAGTTTTGAAATATTATATATTTACATATTCTCGATGACAATACACTTAAAATATTTTCTCAACAAAATTATCTGCAAATCTATTCATTTGGCAATTTTTTATTTCATATGAGTAGTACCAGCTGGTAGTAAATTTGAGAAAAAGATAAAATGAAGATTCATTAAAATTAATAATAGTGAACCGAAAATTATTGACTGAAAAATAAGTAGAAATTTTCTACATTTGGAACACTAATAAAAGTTTGGTTCTATAAACTTTTATTTATTTATTTATTTTAACCAGCCTACAGGTGGGTGACAGAATGATGTGAGCAGTTCGGATTCGTATATTTTTTTTAATATCTCCCGAATTGGATGGATTTTCCTTTAACTTCGTCCATGAAAAGATTAGGCTTGAGCTCATTATTTACAATGAAGAATCGGTCACGAGGCAATGCATGCAGATGATAACAATATTTGTTGGAAATCGGGTTTGAAAATATTTTCAAAATTTAATTAACCCTCTTAACGGCGGATGCGGCTTTTTTCATTTTCATGTTCCATTCTGTTAATAATTAAATATAATTGGGGGATCAAAATGTTAATAATTAAATATTAATATGGGTGCTAATATTAAGGGCATTAAATATATTGGATGGGAATGCTAGGGTATTTATAAAAAAATTGATGCAAGGTAGAAGCCCAGAAATAAAATTTAAATTATAATATATATTGAACAATTAATTAATTCTGGGTACAAAATCAAATTACACAATAATAAGCCATTCTTGCAATATTGAAATAATTCACCTACCTTTGCTGACCTGAAAACCTAGCTACAAAATTAAAAGTTAATTTGCATATAGTGGTAGTACAATGCTAAAAATAATTAAACAAAAACAATTTTATTAAATTTTAAATAATTTTTTATTTAACAATTATTGATATTGAAATTAATTACTGCCATATAAATTTAGATATATGCATAAAAATTGATGCACAGGAACGAACATTTATCAAACAAAACAAAAAAATAAAAATTGTAGCTACACATTAGCACTGCAGGCCTAAGAATTATATTTTAGAACACAAAGTAAAAAAAAACAACCTAAATTTTATTGAGATGTAATGATCATTATTAACAAACACTTCTTGAATTGATGAACACTATTATATATGTGAATTTTCTTTATATTCACTTAACAATGATATTTTGAAGTATGCAACTTGCACATTTTCTTCAGACTTGTATCATTCATTCAAAAATCGGAAAAGCTGAAGATGGGAAAAAGACGTTCAGCAGAAAATTGACACTAAAAGATGATCATGATCTTCGTATTTAAGAGTACACATTTTTACGATGAAGAAGAAAGAACTGCTTTCTTTCACACACAGCAACTTAATTCACAGATTGTTCCGGAATAGTGTTGTAGAAAAAAACTTCATCTTGTCTTTCAGATCACTCATCACTGTAGTCTTTCAAACTGCATCTTTTTAGGAAAACCAATGAAGAATAAAAAGAATCTTCAGCTTCAGCCTCAAAAATATAAACGGAAAAAAAATAAAAGCAGAGGCAAGAAAAGACAAGACAAGACCCCAGAGCCAACCGGCCCTGGGGGCCCGCAGCTGGAAAAACACCAACCACTCGCTTACCCCATCAGAAAAGAATTCAAAAAGTAACGGAAAACGATTCCAGATACAGACGCCCAAAAGCCTGATAACACCAAAAACCTACGCGCCAAGATGGCGAAGAAATAATCCCGTAGCAAAATTTGAATTTAAAAATTAATAAAGTTGAAACCTTAATGGAAACAACAACAAAAGTTAAGACAAATAATAATTAAATCGAAAACAAAGTAAATAATTAAGTAAAATTTAGAAATTAAATGAAACGGTAAAAATTAACGTTTGAAATTCAAAATTATCCAAAGTTGCCACAAGAAAAGAAAGAAACTTTAGTGGCGAAGAATTAAATTAATTAAAAATACTGACAAAGCCGAAAAAATGATGTTGACGCAATATTTGAAATCTAACACATTCAAAAGCAGATAATTTGTATTTATATGAATATTTTCTTAAATTTCCATTGATAAAGTATTCTACGATTTAGAGTTATAATTAAATACAAAAAAATTGGTTCATTCACTTTAAAACTAGAGTTTTCTAATCTGAGCTATAAGTTCAAATTAATTGGACGTTCGGAGTGTTAAAATATGAATGAATGGAAATGAAGTTAGTATTATTGTAAAAGTAACTTTTTGCACTTTAGGATGACGATAAAAAGGTTTTTGTGCAATAATATCCTCCGAAGAAACTTTGGAAAACCTATAAAAAATAAGGTAATTTTTAATAAAAAATTGCAGTTAAAATATTGGAAAATACTTTCTTAGTGATCACCTTCTACCCAAAAAGCAACCACCTGAAAAATTTTATATTTCTAGTCCCAGTGGTTTGGGAGATTCGGTGATGAGTCAGGGAGGGACATTCTCTTACGTACACTGGCGTACAAAAGTTAAGGAACATTTCGTAAAATGCGAGATATTTGCAATTAATACGAAAACTATGTTTCGAAATCAGTTCTGGAGAATCGTGCGGCATTCAATAGAGTATCATATACAAATTACAGAGAAGATTCGATCTCAAGGGAAGTTAGGGGGACCACCAGAAAGGGATGAAGGCGAAAATGGAATTTCAACCAACCTGTTTCACAGAAAGCTGATAACGAGATGTAACTTTTATCAATGGTTATGGTTTAACGTGCATAATATTTACATGCATTTTCGTAAGCATAACACAAATATTCGGGAAGATATAAATGCTTCTTTAAAAAATCCCAAATTTTTGCGCGTATGTTTTGCTTATAACATGCAGAATTTTCATTGAAGTTATTCAAAATTTGCAGAACACTTGACAATATGTTACAGAAGTATTGTATTAAACTTTGAAGTAAATACCTTGAATATTACAGGAAATATGAGTGTTTGTACTAAATAATTTTTTACTGCGCATGTGCGAGGCGCAACGAAATTTTTCTTTCATAACTACAAAGCCAGATATATAGAGCAACTTTTAAAAAACTTCCAGTTGAATCAAATTAAAATTCAGAAAGCTGTCGGCGTTTCAGTGAGGAGAATTTCAATTTCTCTTTAAGAAAAGCTAAATGATGAGGGTTCTTGCACAAACTGATATTTTTTTAAACTTTAATCTTCGAGTCACGTGATAACGTGATACTCAGTAACGTAAAAAAAGTTACAAGAACGAAAAACAATTCTTCGAAATAGGAAAGAAACTAAACTAATAATTGTTATAGTTACAAAATGAATCAGGAAATTATATACCAAATTTCATAAAAACCTGTTGCTATGTGGCCACAGTTTTTTTTTTTTCATTTTTGCTCATTTCACCTCGAATGACCTATGTTGTGTTATCCACTCAGAATAAAGTGTAGGAAGTTTGAAAAGAGGCCTAGCGACCGGGAGGAATATTCACCGGGCGCAACTTCCAGGGGCATTATGGGGAGAAAACATCACTGCGTTCATGTCACTATAGTGAAACATGAAGACTGGGCAAAAATACAATTCCATGCTCCGGGCCAGAGCCCGGGCAACTAGATGATGATCGAGGGGAAAAGACGGCATGTTTTGTCCATGCACCATTTCCCCTTGCTATACCATTGATTTTGAATTAATGTTACTTCTTAAAGAGAATCATTAAGTGCATTCACATTTGAAAAGCATCCCAGATCACATATAGATATATTATAATATCATAAATTAATAATTTTTCTTTCACGAATTCGTAGAATTCAAGGAGAAAGTATTGTTAAAATGTTAGACCTCGAAATTTCGAGGAATATACACGTTTTGGAGCTTCCGGTAATGGCTTCTCTCGTCCCCTCCCCTACGAAATTATGTCAGTTTGTCCTTGTGTATATGAAGGTCATATTCAAAAACCGGACCAGCTACAGGAATGAAATTAGGTACAAAGTCTTAACACTAAAATTCTGAATTTTGTATCAAATTTTAGACGAAATCCATTAATTTGGTATTTGTTACTCTGTCTGCATCTTTCTGTGACTAGATAGTCATTCTAAATAAATAGAAATTTGCTGGTGTTTGCATTCGAAATAAAACTAAAGGAATAGATTTCCTTTTAAATATATTTATTAATACTTATAAATACCTTATTCCTTACATATGTACATTTATTTCAACTTATGAGGCTGCGAAGGCGTACTGGTAAGGTGTCGGCCGCTGAGGGTTCCAGGTTCGAAACTCGATTCCACTGAAGATCCGTCGTGTATCAGGGCTGTTGCACATAAAATCATACGTAGAGGGTCAAACGTCCTCCCGCTGTTGTGGTGCAAAAGTTTGAGAGGGAGCGCCAGCTCACATGTCCTCGTTATCTGACCGCGGTTCAAAATTACGAGGTCCGTCCCAAAATAATCCTTGTGTTGCTTCAAAACGGGACATTAATATAACTAAAACTTATTTCAACTTGAAACTTCCAAAGAACTTTTTTTAAATTTTCAGTCTCAACTGTCTAAATCCTAACACACGATAGCGAGAAAAGTAGCAAAAATAGCTGTGCAAATTTATTCTAAATATTCTTAATTATTGTTAATTAAAAATTAGCAATTTCTTATCAACATGTTTTATAAAAATAATCTTTATCAAGTCAAACATTTAACAATAATTGTTTATCAACTTATTATTTAGCTCTTCAAAATTAATTAAAAAGTTCCTAACCTAAGTTTTTCAGAAATGAACACTTCGTAGTGTAGAATATTGAATTAAAGCACGCCCACTGAGATTTAGCACGAGACGCCACAATTTTGAGCTAAATGAAACAACTTAACATTATAACATTGAACAACTTGAACTTTGTAATTTCGATCCGTGGTTCGTAGGAGAAGACTTCACCTCAGCTGACATGTGCTCTCCTAAGATTTCCACACCGCATTTGTACTTTGGAGCTGATACACCAAGTTATATATTCACAAATAAATTCTAATATTTTTGCATATGCATTTTATTTAAACAAGTATTTTTGACTATATCCATTGTTCTTTGAAAGAATGAAAATTTTTTGAAAGTTGGAAAATCATTGCAACTATGATTAGAGCTCATACTGATATTATTACATCAAAACGCGGGGTATTAGTATTCACTTAATTTTATTATTGTGTTTTATAAGTTTAATGCAAAAGATTTTTAATAGTCCAGTCAACGAAGGCCAAAATTCGACAAATAGAAAAAAAGTTGTGCTTTTGAAATTTGGCACAGTTGTTGGGGGTATTGTTCTAAACGACATATTAAAAGTCCCCGCCGGTGGAGGTTGCGGGGGGGGGTACAGGGGGTTTAAAGGGGCGTTTTCAGTTTTTCTTAAATATCTCGAAAACTACGAGTTCTATCCATCAAAACACACTCAAATACAAAATTAAACTACATGAAATTTAATACGAAACAGTCCTACTTTGTTTCAGTAGCAACAATAGTTTAGAAGATACAGAGGGATTTTAAAGTTAATATTTCTAAAATTCCTTATTGCTATGGTAAAATCGATTAGAAGTGATGAATTAACAACTCTCATAATAACTTCATGCCTATATAATAATTATGCAAGGGCAGAATTTCATGTGTCGGAGCAGAGGGGGGAAATAAACCCATTTGATGAACAATTATGCTCCCTTCCTCCCCTCACTTCCGTTCCCCTTCACAAGTTTCCTTCTACTCGTAGGCCAGTCAAAAAATTGTAAATTTAAATAAATGGTGTAGTTTTGAAATTCGGAATTCGGCACAGTTGTTGGGGAGAGTGCCCTAAATGACGTACTAAAAGTCCCCGCTGGTGGAGAGTGCTCAGGAGGTACTGGGTGTTGAAAGGTGGAATTTCTCAGTTTTTCTTAAATATCTCGTAAACTATGGATCCTAGCAAAAAACACTTACGTATATAATTAAACTAAATTAAATTTCCTATAAAATAGTCCTACACATTGTTCTTAGGATGAATAGTTTAGAATATTATAGCAGTTTGAAAAAGTGGTTGAATTACAATAACTGGTTGAAAATGTTAGTTTTCTGAGTTAAATTGAGGAGAGATCAGCTCTGATCTTGGTTGATGATTTGAGAAATGCTACATATCTATGGTTATTCAAATTATGTCTATTAGCAACGACTTTATACTAGGAACACCTTTTCACCGGCTTGTGAGATATCATTTGGTGTTGAGGAGTTATAAAAGATGTCAGAAATGTTTTATCTGGTTTTGTTCATTTTTGAACAATGTAACTATAGTGCTTTGATATTTCTATAAATATCTGGTGTGATGTCGCAGCCATGGAATGCATGGAGAAGGAGGATGGTTTGGGCAAAAGAAAGTTACTTCTGCAGCTTTCTTGTAAAAAAATAATTTAGCTTCTACGTTTCCCTTGCCAGGCTTCATAAAATAAATGTTACTTTCTGGTGGTGCCAAAGCAATTAGTAACACGACTAGGTCTACGTCTTTATCTTGGGACGAGAAGTTGCTTTCTATAACACAGATCTCGCAATATAAGTATCAGCATCCCCTTGAGCGGCTCTCGTTTCAGTTCCTTTAGCAGCCATTTTCTCTGTTAATAATTGAACATGCCTGGTCTTATTTCTTCATTGGCAAGAATATGTTTCTGTCGAACTGTGACAGCCTGGTTGCGAGCTTTTAAGTTAAACTCAGCATACATATGTAGATTTTGATTATACTGTCTAAATACACACGTTTGGGGCGTTAACAGAACCAAAAGACTGAATAAAGGGATCTAGTGGAGCGGAACGGATGTGAGGGGAGGACGGGAACACGACTGTTTATCAAATAGGTTGTCGTCCCCCTTCCTGATACCGCCACTACTCTCGACACATACAATGCTACCCTCGTATAATTATTGTACAAGCATGAGGTCTTACTGAGGGTTGTTGCTTCAGCACTTTAATTGATCTTACCATTACAATAAGGACTTTTTGAAATATTCACTTTTAAACCAACTGTATCTTCTAAAATTTCATTCTGAAAAAACATTGAGGACTAGTTTTGTAGGAAATTCAATGCACTTTAACTTTATATTTAAGTTTTTTAACTAGGATCCATAGTTTTCGAGATATTTAAGAAAAACTGAGAAATCCGCCATTTCAACCCCCCCTGTACCCATGCGAACCCTCCACCAGCGGGGACTTTTAGTATAAAGTTTAGGGCACTCTCCCCAACAACTGTTCCGAATTTTAAAACTACACCTTTTTTTAAATTTACAATTCGTTGACTGGACTACGAGTAGAAGGAAACTTGTGAAGGGGAACGGAAGTGAGGGGAGGAAGGGAGCATAATTGTCATCAAATGGGTTTATTACCTCTCCGCTCCGACACATGCAATACTACCCTTGTATAATTATTAGACGTGAGGCTATTATGACGATTGTTGATTCAGCACTTTTAATCGATTTTACCGTTACAATAAGAAATTTTAGAAATATTAACTTTTAAATCCCCCTTTATCTTCTAAACTATTGAGGCTACAAAAACAAAGTAGTACTTCTAATGTAGGAAATGCCATGTAGTTTAATTTTGTAATTGTGTGTTTTTTGATAGAACTCATAGTTTTCGAGATATTTAAGAAAAACCGAAAGCGCCCCCTTTAAACCCCACTGTACCCCCCGCGCAACCCCCACCGGCGGGGTCTTTTAGTATGTCGTTTAGGACACTACCCCCAACAACTGTGTCAAATTTCAAAACTACACCATTTTCTTTTTTCTATTTCTCCTTCGTTGACTGGACTATAAGAACGTATAAGATGTTTTCGAATCATCTGAGAAAAGTGAAAAAATATCCCATTTCACTTTTTCCACGAAACAGCCGACACTTACCTCTCTGGAGTGAAAAACTTGGAAAACTCATAGAAACCCTAACTGAGATGTGATTAAGGCAATGGAAATTCTTTACTGGGAATTATTGCTGAATTCAACACCCTGTAACAGAAAACTCCCTAGTAACTTGGTAGCAGTTCTTCTTAGAAAAGTTCTTTTAACAAAAGAAGATATTTCGTTCTATTCACTTCTTTAATGAAAAAGTTCATCTTTGACTTGTTGAAAAAAATATCGCTTTGAGTTTTAATTTAAAGAAAGAAAACTTTAAGGAAGGTGACATGATGCATATGTATTAATAATGGAATCGAAAGATCTCTCAAATGCGAATGCTAAAGATACAATTGACAAGGAAAATTCAGATGATTTTTTTTCTTTTGATTATTTCCAGTGTCTTCAGAAATAAACTTCTCGGATCTCAAGTGGCCATTCGTGACAAAATGCAGAAAAAGTTCGATAAAAAAAATTAAATAAAAAATAATACACTAAGCTTCTGTAATCTTCCGAATAATTCTCGGAACAGAACACAGCTAATGAGAAATCAGAAACTTTTCTTGTCACTGGATTAATACATTCCACTGGGAAGCTTTCTCCAAATGTGCACGCGCTTCATTTAAAGAAAAGTCAATCTCAACCGCACTTAATCCACTCCTAAGTACTTCGAAAAAATCGTCAACAACCCGAATTCTTAATTAGGATCCATAAAATAGTAGAATATTTTATTTTATTGTCTTTTACAAGATATTTATAGTTATTAATTAAGTTTTTATCTCTCATATTTTGAAAAGCTTTCTCACTTAATTCACTGTTGAAATAACTTAAACATCCTGTAGTTAGACACTTTTATTAAGCTTATTTTACATGTTTGTAAAGATAGAACTTTGTAATCAATATTTTACTCCTTCTTGGTGTGCTACGGCTTTTAAACGTTAAAATCTTGTGTGCTTTTGATGACAAAGCACTATTTTAATATTTCCAGAAATTAATTAGGGGAACGTGGGGTAAAACCGGGAAACCTTTGACTCGAAGGCCTGTTGGAGCTAAACTATTCGACATAGAGCTTGTCAAATTTTATTAAAATATTCATTGATTATCGGAGTACAATATCAAGAAAACTCATAGTTTTACTACTTTTTTTACCAATTATATTTTGATGAACAACGTCATATCTATCGATTTTACCCTACTAGTGGGATAAAACCGGGTGCGATTGTTAACTTTATAAGAAATTTGAAAAATTCGATTTTAAGTGAAAAAGTAACAGCCATTTTATTTTGTATGGCAATTTAAGAATATTAATTACAAAATTCACTTGTAAAGCAGTTTTCTTCTTCCTCCGCGTCACTGAAACTTTCGTGGACCCAGCTAAGACAATTTCTATGTATATCGTTTTAACAATTCTCATTTATTTAAATTAGAAAATTCATAATTAAAGTATAAACAATCAACGTCTGATGTGTTTTTGTCGTCGTCTGACCAGGTCTTACTTCACATGGAGTACTCTGTTTTACCCCTAGTGCAGAGGTTATTGAAAACGAAACAGAACCAAGAAAATATTGAACTGAATCCTTATTCTCTGATAGAGTAGAAATACTTAGTAATATTATAACAAGTTGTACTAAATATAGTTTTTATAACTATAATGGTTACTAAGTAAGTATAGTTTATTATCAAACAAATATTAGAGAGTTGACGTCTTAAAACAAATAAACCTTCAGAGACACAGTGAATTTAACAGCTACAACACTATGACTGTTCCTTTTCTCGACTAGAGGAGTGTAATTCTGTCTGTGAGCTAGTCTGTGAGCTAGGAAGAAGAACTAATAGCGCCAGAATCGAGAATACCCGAAATTACCCCACTCTCCCTTACCAGTTTATGGATTAATTTTTAAAAATCTTGATTCCATTCCATCCATTTAAATATTTTGAGTGGTACCAACTGGTAGTGAATTTCAAAAAATGTTTCAAAGTATCACAATAATGAACTACATATTAAAGAGAGAATGATAGAGCAGGATAAAAATAAAATAAAATGTCTGCTTTTCACTACATTAATAAAGTTCTTATTAAAAAAATAAAACTATTTTTTTCTCCTTCACTTTATTAGGATTTAAATTTAAACTTAAAACTTTCATCCTTATCATCATTTCTGTCATGACAAATTAATCAAAATAAAGTTATCTGATCGTTTGCCTTCTTCAGACACCAAGAATTAATCACTAACAAATTGATCGCAAATAATATCTTTATAAATGAGTCTAATTGACGTCTTTGGAACGTGTTCGTTTTGTGAGTCCGTGACTGTAAGGAAAAGAAATCAGAAAGCAGCAAGTGAAATTACAACGATTTGGACGCACAGTCTGGCAGTGAGGAGTCGACCCCCAAAAGTAAATTTTGACATAACATTAACCATAAGACATGATCTACACACGTCCTGCCTTAGCATCCGGGTCATCTGAATGACAACCGTCGCAATGGCTTCGAATACTGAGGCCGGAGTTCTAGTAACCATCACCGGGCCACGTCCCGACCCCTCCCGACGGAGGTACGTTCTGTCACTGGTGGAGGGACCATGAGGCCCACCATTTTTATACCCTCAGGAGAAGCTATTTCCTGCTTACTTATTTGGCAGCAACTCATCCGTGTAGTCGCGGTGTCCCCTCCCCCGGAGTAAATTAGTTGTAAAATTGTCTATGTAAATCTTTATAGAAGGAATTGGAATGCTATATGTTTGCCAAATCAGTTACCGATGCATTATAAGTTTGTTGTGCAACGGATCGGAGTTGGTTTAATTTTTCACGGCAAACTACGCACACGCACTTACTGATCATTCTTAGATACAGAATGTCTCCGCGTTTTAAAGCATGTGTCAAGGGATTGCAAGTTGCAAGCTGCAAGTTGATTTCACCAAAATAAAGGTGAAATAAAAAATGGAGAGGGAGATGTTTACATGAAAGTTTTACTTAAAAGTATATAGAAACATTTTATTTTCCTTTATTAATTTTCAGTAAAGAATAACTAAATAATACACCTAATCGGACAAAAGCCATGAACGCACAAAGAACTGAAGAAAAGCGCTCATCTTACTCATTGCCTGTCAAACCGTTCTGTGGAAAAATCCTCCAAAACTGCTAGTCTCAGGTTTTTGAAGCGAACAGTAGGTTTAGTTTTTGCTAATTGTATGAAACAGTGGGGAATATTGTATTGGAAAAGTCTTACTTTAGTTATATTAACGGCCTTTTTGAAGCAACACGAGGGATATTTTAGGACGGACCTCGTCATTTTGAACCTCGGTGAGATGATGAGGACGACGCCTGAGCTGGCACCTCCCACTCTCAACTTCCAGCGGGAGGGCGTTTGGGCCCCTACGTATGATTTGACGTGCACCCGGCCCAATATACTACGAATCTTCAGTGGAATCGGGTCTCGAGCCTGGGAGCCTTTGCCTCCAGTGCCGAGACCTTACCACTATGCCACCGCGGCCCTAAAGTTTTAGTTATCATAAGTCTATATTTTTCCTTTCAAAATTGGAAGTATTAGGAATAATGATTTTTCCTTTAAAACAAAATTTGATAATACTAAATTTTTAAATAATTTTAGAGAAGACATTTAATAAATTAAATCATTCCCTTGAAAAAATAATCAATACTAATGATTTAAACTCTGTTATAAAGTATATCATAGAAATAGCCACAAAATGTACTTTTAAAACATTCAAGAAAAAACCTAGACAATTCTGCAAGAATTGAAACTTTTGGAATGAAGATTTAATATTGTTACGAAATAATATGATGGAGCTATATAAACTTATAAAAGTGAATAAAATATTCTCTTTCAATAAGAAATCCAGAATGTAGGCAGAGGATGCAGATAAGTTGGAGCATAATATAAAAAGTTACTTCTGGAAACGAAACTTAAAGCACGGGAAAGCTTTTTCAAAAATTATAATGAAAAGTTTGGCTCATGTTTAAACTAGCATCCACCGATTTCAGAAAGACGAGGAGAATTAAAGTTAATCCAAATTAAGACCCTAAAGGCATAACTACAATTACAATGAATCATTTTTATCCGCTCAGTCAAGATAGAAGAGACATGAATTTTATTCCTTCTGTTGAACCGATTAATTCCCTAAGAAAAGAAGAAGTAGACTATGTTTTCACGTATTTCAAAAATAGTAAGGCCCCTGGATTGGATCTATAGATCTTAAAATATGGAATTTAAAATTCAATTTTAGTAAAAAAATTTAATGGATCATTTTAACTTAGGTTTCAAATTTAATTATTTTCCTGAATCCCTAAGGATAATCAAGATAATTTTTTTTTATAAAAATAAGAGACGGATCCTAGAAATCGTTCAGTATACTTACCAGTCTGTCTTTAGGTAAAACTATAGGAAGATTACAATAGGTAAAATAATAGAAAGACTTCATAATTCGTTTCGATTTCTGGCTCAATATAACAGTAAAATTATCCACAACTATCAATTTGTGTTTGGAGAAGGAAAAGGCTATGAAAAGGCGCTTAAAAATAAAATTGAGAAGGATAAAGATCTGAAATAAGCTATCTTGCAGCTCTAATTTCATTACATATTTTGTCAGCATCTGATATTTAAGACCGGAAATATTTTCATCCTTAAATTTAATTTTTTTTTAGTTTATAGGTAGTCTTGGATTCTACTGGTACTGCAAAATATAATTCTAAAAATTTAGCATGCCCCTCAAATGCAGAAGCGCGCCCGTACAATTATGCGGGTTAGTCTTTTTCTGTGTCAACGTGAACCCGTACCATCATGAGAGTTAGGTATTATCTACATAAGCTTCACCTAATTTATTTTTTCAAAGTTGAGGTATCATTCAATATTAATTACTCAAAGAAAAAATATTTATACATTGTAATAAACAATTTATGATTTACAAGAAAAAAGATATTTGTAAATAAGGAAATTACAATTTTAAGGATTAATTTTTTTAATGAAAATTATGGAAAAAGTTCTTAGTTTTTGATTAACATAAATATACATCACATTTCTCACACCGAGTTTTAGAAGTGCTTTCTTCTAAAATAAGGGATGCTCCTATATTTTTAAAAGGCAAATGAAACTTCGATCATGCAATCTCTGGTTGTTCGCTTTCCATTCTTTCTTGCACAATAGAAATTTCAGCGCCTTCATGAAATGTCAGAGGCCCCCTTCAATTTACTTTTCCCTGTTTCTTTAGAAAATCTTCCGTAGTTCCTCCGATAATGTCTATTGTGTACACATTCCTTTCCTATACTGATTATATTCAAGGAAGGACCACGCAACATTTTCCATGATCATTAGGACTATAGGTATTTCCAGATGTACGTATGATCAATGAATATAGCGTCAGTTTTGCCGGCTTTTGTGCCTAGTTTCTTTGTCGGAACTGAATAATTACGGACACATGTACTGGCAACAAATTCTTCTTGCTTCCCCAATAGTAAACTAAGGAAGGAACTAGGATTTCAGTGATAAAGTGTGAACTTTAGTGACCTAGTGTGGAACTTTATGTGAGTTGTCTGCTTTGTTCCGAAGCTTTCAAAGAGACTCTTCAAAATATTTTGAAAGAGCTTGTCACATTTGAGTGCTGATACGGTAAAAATGACAATGCGGCTCACGGAAGTTTTTCGAGGAATACTGAAGACTCTGTTGTAGGCGGTGGGACATATTTCATGAAACTCTCTTGTGAAAAAGCTAAGAAAACAATTTTTTAAATGTAAAGTGTTTCATTTTTAGGTAATACGAAATAAACCATGTTCTTTTTAAGCTAAAATATTTTTTCGTAATATAGTATCCATTTTAAGTCTTAAGGCCGTTAAAAAGTGATATAGTCGAAAGAAAACACCAAGGTGTGCATCGGATCACGCGAGAAGTCACTGCAGAAAGGAAGTCGTTTTTCGGACAGTGAGCGCAAATAAAGCCGAGCCCGCACGATCATGAACGTAAACAAATATTATGCCTAAAGAGCAATTATATTAACTCTTAACTGACGTATTTTTTAGTTTTCATTTATTTCAACATTAAATTTACAATTGGTAATCAAGCAATTATATAGTATTAATAGTTATCTAATTGCGACAGATAAATAATCCCAATGTTTAGCGCGAATTTGTTACCAACAGATTTAAGTGATTATAATTGAAATATGGACTGTCTCTGTCCTCTTTTGAGAAATCTAGATACTATTGATATTCTGGAAAATATAACAGTCGTTCCTTTCCAGTATTTATTAAATACAAATCTCCAGGAAGCAGAAATGCTAGCTAATGTCTAACCTGCACGATCGTACGGGTTCGGTCTTAAAGGTATATACGGACTGATCGGTAATATATTGCATGCTTAAAAAATGCAATGCTCTTAAATTTCACTTAAATTTTATTTATTGAATGGTAGATGAGTTACGTATACTGATGATGTTCTGAAAGTTGTTCATATGGATAAGTTAATGCCCCAGTAGTATGGAATTCTTTTCTATCTGGCAATAATAACCCATGGTAGACCTAGAGTCGACTTAGAGGAAAACTCTAACAAATTTTAGTCAATATTTTATTAGATTAGATTTCCTTAAATTAAACCTGTAATTGGAAAAGTGCCAAGGGATTAGTTTTAGATCAATAAGTTAGTTAATTATGTAAGTTAATTAATATAAGTTATCCAAAAAAATAAAACCACTCTGAATTGAATACCAGTTTTAAAAATTAAATCACCGAACGGAGCGATGTCTCTGCTTTAACTCGACCGTTCCGCAATTTGTCTGTCTGTATACTTCGGTTGTTACACAGTCAAAGTGAAACTCTTTGTTCGATTTTCTTCGAATTTGGCATAAATGTTTCTTGGAGTAATTAAATATTATGTATATATATAAGGGTATAAAGAGAATCAAATGAAATTAAATTAGCAATTAAAACAAATTTTTTTTTAAACATACACTATAAAATTTAAACAATGTTAAAGATGCGCATAATATGCCGCTGCATACGAAAAACAGTATGTCAAAAATTATTCAAAGAAAGTTAAGAACCAAAAAATACACTCCAAGAGAATAGAATTAAACAAAAAAGGAATCCATTCTAGTCCACATTTTCAAGGGCTATAGAATATATACGATATGGATTCAAATTACTTGTGAAATTTTTCTGTGAAAATCTTGACTTTCGTCTGAAAAAGCTTCTCATTTCCCGAAATTTCCCAATCAAAGACGAACAAGACAAGAACAACCAACAAAGGAATTCTTTAAAAGGAGCAAAAAAACATACCGCTAACAAGATTGATTTTTTAAAAATTAAAGAAAAATTATTAGCTATAATCTAGGAATACCATCATAAAAATATCTCAATAAAAGAAGGAGAAAATTAAACTTACCCTAGCCTTGGAGAGAATCAATATGTCTCCACTTTAATCACAAACTGAAGAAATTCCCCGCCTGAATAATTCTAAGAAAAATCATTAATCTCCATTCGTAATGTAAACAGCCAAGCATCTGGCGCCTAATTTTAATTTTTGTATTCTTTTCAAGATGAGGCCACTTGACATATTTCAGTATTTTGGCGAGTTAGGCACCATTAAAACATTTGAATCATTTTGATAAATGCATTGTTTTAAATTTAGAAATGGCCTCCATAGCAGCTTCTCCATTGTGTCTCTCTCCCTCCCCCCGCAACAATACCAGCTAGAACAGAGTGCCCTCTCACTTCTTAATTTACAACTATAACACTTCCCGCAATCCTGTATCACTAGGGCAAAGCGACTCCAATTTATTTTCAAAGCTACCAACAACCGTTCCAGCAGGGAAATTGACATTACAGAACGCCTTAAGTCATCATTCACTTAAATGGCCTGCGCAGGGACGGTACCACGTTACTGTAACTTAACGTAACGTAAAAAAAGATATCGATTAAAATACGATTTTGACTTTTGTATTACATTAAATAAAAACATTTCAATAGGTGCTATCGATTTCAATTCATAAAAATTGGACAGATGTGATTAGAAGTTTGTGATAAAAATCATCCTTCTATAAGTTTTACTCTTTCATTTTTAATTCTCCTTTTTGATTTCTTCACTTTCGTCAACTAAAGCATGTCGTTTGTTTCCTTTTCGTTCCTCAAGCAATGGTGCCAATTCATGTTTTCTTAATGTTCATCAAATGCACTGCATCATTTGAATGCATTGCATATAAAAGGAAGAAAAATTATATTAATTCATAGCGTAGGAAAGATAACATGCAGTTGGTTGACTCCACAAACATTATCTCCATTCTTGTGCTCCCAATTTAGCCGAGTCATCTGGACATCGTTCTGTCCTCATGGCTTTCTAACTTCTATTCATTTGCGCGGTGCTTTCCCAATCCCATAAAGACTTGTTTGTTTTTGTTTCGTTCCATGATTTTCCCAAGAAAAAGATCCGAACACCGAACACCCTGGATTAAATGCTTAAAAAAATATTAATTGATATAATAAGTATTTTAACTGTTCCAATATCACCCGAATCCATCCTATAGTTGTCTTTTTAAAGGGAAGTTCTGCTACATTAACATTTCTTGGAAAATATGTTTTTAGAGTAATGTGATTCCAAAGACTATTCATTTTTTAAATAATCGATTTTTACTTTCAGCTCTGATGGAATTTGATTAAATAAATTACTTGAAACTGATTTCACCGGTAGTGAAGAAAGGAAACGTGCATTTAGAAGAAAAGACTTCCATTCGTTCTTGAAAACTGTCAGTTTTTTTCCCACTCCTAGCAACATTGATTAAATAAATTCCCTGCAACCCAATATTCATTAAATGCACAGAATAGAACTGGAAAATAATTTACATCTTTTTTCTTCAAGAAGGCTAAGTTTTACTACCGAGGTAATTTAGGAGACTAAATGCATTTCTTATTTCCCGATTTTGCAGTGCCATTTAACTGAAAATTAGTAATTACCTCTGGAATAAAATCTTAATTTAAGCTTAATTTAGCTTTTCAATCTGATAAAGTATCAGATTGAAATCTTGTCTTCAGTAGTGTAATAAATAACTGTAAAGGGGAGAAGTTTGATCATTTTAAACGGAGGAATTTGAGGCATCCATTTATGATACGATAATTATTTCTGCTCACTTCATTTTTTTCTATTTTTCTATTAATTAAGAGTAATTTTGTTCCTTAATATCGGAAATATAATGAATAATAATTCTGGAATAAATATCTCTATTTTTTAAACCTGCAGTGAAGAAGTCTATTAAATTAGAAGTCTATTTATTTAGCAAAATGCGGTACAACGTGTCCATGAGATATTAGTCATAAAATATGCAATAACTGTAAAAAAAAATTTTTTTCTATTATATTTTTATATTAAGAGTATTTCATGTCATTATTATTTTTAAATAACAAGTGTATGATTTTGAATCAATACAAGGCATTTACAAATTCAATTTTGCAAGCTAAAAAGGCAATCATGCAATTTCATTGCTTTTCAGTGAAGAATTTAATGAATCAATGAAAACTTATAAAGATGGGTATAAACTTACCACCTGAATGGTTTCCAGTTTCGGTCGGGGGTTTACAGACAGGATGAATGGTTCGCGGCAAACTAAAACCCATTGGATATTAGGAGAATGCAAAAGCATTCCCTCCCCTCGATTGGTGACTGACAAACGATGATTGCTTGATCACTCCTTTCCTTAGTTCGCGGTTGTTTCGTTGCGAAAATAATTTCAACGAAAGGCTCGCGAACCGTTCAGCTCACAAGAGCACACGCGCCTTGAGAAATGCGAACGCAAGTTAGAAACAAACCAAACGAAGTTCGCGCAAAATATTCAGTAATTATATTTATTTTCAGTGAGAGTTCTTATTTTAAGGCAATCAAAGTTGCAACATGCAAATTACATTGTTGCATTTTATGCATTTGTTTTTAGACAGAATTCTAATAGCACATCTTACCGTTTCTGCGAAGCAGGAAGAGGGTTAGACAATTAACGATTAATTGCTATCATAAAAAGCATAATAACAAATAATGAAATATATGTATTTAATATTACTGAATTAAATAGTTAAATTATGATTTTAATGCAATATAAATTAATTAAAATAATAACAAATATAATATAATGAAAAAAAATTGATATATAAAAAAATGTAATAAAAATAAAATTATGTTTCATAAATATTTCCATTAATTTAAAACACATATGTTTGAGCAAAATACTTAATTAACTGCTTGTTTGGTTTAGTAAGATTAACGTTTCTTTTGAAATTGTACCACGCTGTTATGGGATGGGCCTCGTTATTTCGAAAGATAGTTAGATGATTAGAGCACCATTGAATCTAATATTGTTACAAAGATGCAATGTCGTTTTCCTGCCTCACTAGTCTTATAGTTGGGAAGGGAGTTTTACAGGGGTAAGCATGGAGTGACGGGCAGCGGCCAGGGCCTGAGCGCTATTGAAAGTGCTGTTACTGCCATTATTAGTGATTTGCTGACTGTTTGTGTTTCTAAATACGAAAGTGTTGTTGCCGTCATTACTAGTGAATTGTTGTCGGTTTGTGTTGCTAATCTGTAGAAGAGTTATGGTTCCTGTTACCTGCGCTACGTGTTTTTCCTACATATTTGAAAATAACCCTTAATTCTCCATTATCCTGCTTGTTTGACTGTTTATACCATACACCGACAGAACGATTCTTGTAACAATATCCAGTTTTCGAATTTTACCATTAAACAATCGGGAGGGCGTATCACACTAGCAACTATTCAACCGCATATCTGTATCATTATATTTTGGTCGACACTCGTCTTTAGGCGGGAGGGATACAATCCCAGAAAGAGGTCTAGGGCAGTTTGTATCCGTAAAGGATCAAACATTCTACCATGGAAGTAAATACAGGAGTCGTCCTAATCATCTAACCATGGTTCCAAATGACGTAGTCCAACCCCAAAGCTAACTTGTGTAGCTTCGTCAGTCATGAAAATAGCAATTATAAATAAGAGCGCAGAATAAATTTTCTTTATTGGGTAATAAGATGATAATTTCGGGTTGGGAATGTGATTTCATTTGGATTCAAATAATTGCTTTTTTTAAAAAATCCCATGTGAAATTTTTAATCAGTTGTATTATTCTAGGCAAGATTTTATTTTGGTTTGCAAGTTCAAAAATCCCTTAATTCTATCCATCTATAGTATACCGATGATCTATCAGTAAGGTGATTAAAATGATTCACGTCCATAGTCTTCAGCGAAATTTTGTATAGAACGCTTAAACGAAAAGCCCAGGTTTAGTTTATTCTTTTAATATAGTTACAGTAAAGTCCCGTTTTGATGAAACATGAGCTACTATTTTGAAACTCACTACCTAAATTTTATCCACCATCATATGAAGAGGCGCCTGAGCCGATGACTCCTTCTTCAAAGTTCATACCAATTACTCTGTTTTATACTTTAACTTTGTAATCCAAAGGAATCTGCTACAAAGAAAGATTGTCTCAGAAACCTTACATTGGTTCAATTATTAACAAATCATTTAGTTGCCAATACAAAACAAGCAAATATACAAGGTTGAATATTTCAACATATCTTAGATATGAAAACTGAGATAATGACTTCCATGTGATGTGTTCGGTTGAAATTTTATAAACAGGAATGATAACCCTTTCGGAATTAATAGATTTTATATACATGTTGTTGGATGCAATCGCTGGCAAACGATAGCAATTTATGCAGATTCATTCACAGTTGATTGGCATTGGCGTTGTCGTTTCGCCTTTTGTTATTTAACTCTCCTTTTCTAAGAAACGGGATTTCAATTCCAGATATTAACTCTCGGTATATTTGGCTGTATGTATACTTACGTGTATGTATACTTACTCTTCAGACAATTATGGTAAGATAGCTGCTAAGAAGTGGCTAAAATGAGAAGGGATAAAATTTCTATCAAAACCAGATGAATAAATTAGTTCTCCGTTCTAATAAATGCCAAAATCGATTTGACAATTGCATTCAAAGAACGATATTCTAGTATCCCTCTTGTATCCCATTTGCATTTGATGCACCTGCCACTAATTTTTCATTATTTTTGTAACTTTGTCTTAACACCCTGATTTAACTTGACTCGTTTCATGTTTATAAAGATTTAAGTTTGAAATCAATTTTTTAACTCACTACTTCATGTGCACGAGATTTGAAATTTTACAGTTTTACACAACACATTATTTCAGTATTTACAGAACATTATTATGACTCAAACTATTCATTAAATTAAACTAATAAAGAATATTTCTAAAATCCATTTTTTATCAACCAACCTATCTTGTGCAAGCTTGTTAAATCAAATATCAGAGATTTTGCTTCTTTTGCAGAAAGAATTCTGCATATTATGCAGAATATTTTTGTCGTTGGCTTTCTTTTGATTAAAATTTTATTTATAGATCACTGCTTCTCACCTGCAAAATCATATTTATTGAAGAAAATGTAATAGGAAATTTGCAACGAATGTAAGGCAGCCATTTTGTGACATTGTTAGGCTCCTGAAAATTGTGTTGTGAAAATTGTGCTCACTCAATTGTACTGAAAATCACTTGTGTAAAAAAATCAACTGAAGTCACCCTCCCATTCACCACTGTCCAAGCTGCCTCAATATTTTGTTGAACTACTTTTTTTCTGTAAATGCGATAGACACTAATTTCATCTGTCATTCTCTTGAATGCAAAAACATAACAATCATCCATTTTTTGGAGCTATACATTAAAAAAGAATTCAGTTCTCATTTCTGAAATATGCCATGCTTCATTTTCAAGCTCCGGAATTTTCTTGAGATATCCTAAACACACCTGGCATTTCGAAGAGGAAACTGATTGGCTTTTACCGTTAATAATACATCGAGTTGAAGCTCTAGCTCTTTTATTTACCTAAAGGGATTTCATTCTTCATTTTATTGTGGAGCTAAACATTTCCCTCTCTCTCTCTTGACGAAGCAGTTCTAAATAACATGAATGAATCTAAGTGCACTTTCCTTCAAGATGCCCAGGGCATAGGAAACCCGATAATCTAATCAGAACTTAAAAGTCTGTCAGAACATTTGATGAAACGCACTTTTAATGGAGATCTTTCATCTTGTTTTGCATCTGAATGAAGAAAAAAAATGATTGAAATGAAAATCAGAGAATAACATTTAAGAGTTTACTTCGACAGCAAAAATACCTTTTGTTTTTCTTTTCTGTTTGACGGTATTTTAAAGAATAAATATTATGGAAAGAACGCTGCAATAAAATATAAACATTTATGGCATTTTATCTGTTATAAAACTTTGTAAAATGGTGCAAACGTTTCCCTCCCTCCCTCAGATTATTTTTACGTAAAAGGTCTGAAATTGTTTACTCTAAATTTCTAGCTTCTGGACTTCAATCTAAATCACTTTCTTTCTTTTATGTTTCAGTGACTGGCAGTTACTATTTTTGTATCACTAAAAGTCAACGATTATTTATTTGCATAAGAATCCTCAAACCTAGAAAATAAATAAATTTATTTCTCATGTTTCTTTGAAAAAATTTTTTTAATTGTTTCTGAAGTTTAAGATTAAAGTGTCTAGCGCAAAAAGGGATGTCAAACAATGCTACAATTAAAATGTATAAAGCCTCTTGATTCAACGTAAATGTCAACATGTAAATTAAAAATATATTTTTCAATAACGTGCTTTTTGTGCATAGCTTTAGAGAACAGATAACAAAATTCACCATGTAATTTAGAAAATCATCACCCCTTGACTTAACTTCATTCTTCTCGGTCGTTAAGTATACGATTAATGGAGTTAACATAAACACAGACTTAATTCTAAATGCATATTTACAGACACAGAAATGTATAAAATAGAAGACTCATCAAAATCAAAAGTTCGATTATATTTTTTTAGATTATAATATTTTCACTCTATACATTTCAAATACCAGTATTTAAAAATTAAATTTTGAATGTCACATTAACTAATTGTATTTTTTTGTCTTTCAAAATAATTCAAATGTGATGAGGGCGGACAAATTTCAATCGTAATTATAAAAGATTATTAGTATCTGCAAATAAAAAAATATTCAATATTAATTACAGCAAAAACTAAACTTTTTCAAGCTGTAAAATAAATTTGGTTAAAAGTCAATTTCATCTACTGAGTTAAAATAAAATAAATATATATCAAATAAAATGATATTTATCTTAAAGATAAAAGTGTCATAAAAAAGTTATCGTGGTTGAGTATTTTTTACATGTCCGTTATTATTTTCTTCATAAACCTAACATTTACTTTTGAATAACTTCAAAATCATCACTTGATACAATTATTCGAAAAAAATGATACAATTCAAATTCATTTTTTCTTTTAATTTAATTCACAATTTTTTTTCTTCTCCATTGATAATTACAATATTTCTATTGACTATCCAATTCACATGATATTTCTTTTGAAATAAAAATATTTAGTGTTTATAATCTCAGAAACATGACTTGATGATGTGTATAACAATTGTCTGAACACTTAGGATTCTGGAAGCGCAAAAACACATTATTTTCGAATTAACCAATATTAAACTTTTAATTCAAGAATTTTACTTACGTAGCAGTGAAATTAAGTTGTAAATGTTAATAAATGTCCGCAGAATACATTCATTTTTTTTCGTTTATGGTATAGGGGAAGGAACCATAACTCGGCTACTTTTTTTATTAAAAGTCGTCAAATCAAGTGTAAACCCGACAATTTTGTGTGCTTTAGAATCATCAGTAAATCACCTGTTTAATCCCCTTTAATTTTAAATAATAATGAATAAATTAAAAATAAAAAAAATCTTTCATTTTTGACAAAGTTTATCACTGAGTTGTACATTAGCCTCCTCTGTGCTTTACTTTGGCCAGGGCAATAAAATTACATTGTCACGAGTCAATTTGATATAAAGCTATTTTTTCAACAGCATTACACAATATTTAATTACGTATGTTGGTTGGAAAATATTGCAACTGAAAAAAAGAGAGTTAATTTTCTTAAAAATATGTTGGTCATTTGTTAGAAACTTATTTTCACTCAGAAACAAGTTATATATTAATGATTTTAAAATTTTTTGGATTAGAAGGGAAACTGCTGGTTTTTTGAAGTTAAAAAAAAGTTTAAAAATCATAATCTAACTCTAACAGAGCAACAATATGATTTCTTTATAATAAAAAAAAAGTTACAGGAAAGAAAAACAATTCTTCGAAATAGGAAATAAACTAAACGAATAATTGTTATAGTTACAAAATGAATACGGAAATTATATACCAAATTTTATAAAAACCTGATGTTATGTTGCCACAGTTTATTTAATATTTTTTTTTCATTTTTGCTCATTTCACTTCGGATGACCTATGTTGTGTTATCCACTCATAATAAAGTGTATGAAGTTTGAAAAGAGGCCTAGCGACCGGGAGGAATATTCACCGGGCGCAGCGTCCAGGAGCATTATGGGGAGAAAACATCAGAGCGTTCATGTCACTAAAGTGAAATATGATGAATGGGCAAAAATACAATTCCATGCTCCGGGCCCAAGCCCGAGCAACTAGATGCTGTTCGAGGGAAAAAGACTGCATGTTTTGTCCATGCACCATTTACCCTTGTTATAGCATTGATTTTGAATTAATGTTACTTCTTAAAGAGAATCATTAATAGCAATCACATTTGAAAAGCATCCCAACTCACATATAGATATATTATATCATAAATTAATAATTTTTCTTTCACGAATTCGTAGAATGCAAAGAGAAAGTATTGTTAAAATGTTTAATGAATCTACACGTTTTGAAGCTCTCGGTAATGGCTTCTCTCGTCCCCTCCCCTAAAAATGGAATTATTTTAGTTTGTCCTTGCGCATATGAAGGTCATATTCAAAAGCCGGACCAATTACAGGAATGAAATTCGGTGCAAAGTCTTAACACTAAAATTCTGAATTTTGCATCAAATTTTGGACGAAATTCATTAACGTGTTATTTGTATTTGTCTGCATCTTTGTGTGACTAGAAAGTCATTCTAAATAAATAAAAACTGGCTGGTGTTTGCATTCGGAATAAAACTAAAGGAATATTTTTTCCTTTTAAATAGTTTTATTAATACTAATAAATACAGTAAAACCTGTACTAAACGGAATCTAAAGGGACTAGAAGAATTTTCCGTTTTAGACAGGATTCAGTTTCATACAAGGCTCATAAGTATATGAAGATTTAAAATGTATCTAATCATTATTTTAATTAAATCGATTGCAATAAGAAAGGTATTCTAAGATTCACAAAATACCATAAATATTACTATAATTACGTTTTAATGTGTCACATTTAAAAATTAAGATTTAGTTAAATTTTAAAATTACACAGTAACAATAAAAATTATGTAACACATAAAAGTTAGATAATTATATGTATTTTATTTAAATAATATTGCTTTTGGGCACTAAACAGAAATAAATATTATAGTCATTACTTACTCTAAACAATTGCTTATCCTTACTCAGAAGCTACAAATTTAAGTAAAATAAGTTTATTTGATAAATCTACATTTTAAAATAATCCAGCATTGTTTTCTCTACTTATCTTTTTATTAATAATTCTTCGCTTCGTTAATATTCTCGTATTCCTCAAAATTTCAAGCATTTCAGCATCTCCCTGACTTGTGGCAAACTCTTCAAGTTCAGGTACTATATCTAAAAAGCATCCATATGATTTAATGGAGAGTTGTTCTTTATCGGAAATGTTTTCATTTATATTACATTCTTCATCATCACTGCTATCTTTGTTCGTATGCTTTTGAATTATAACATTCACATTATTAATAGGAACCTCTGTTAAAATATCATCGTCGATTGAAATGAATTCTTTGGCACCCATATCGGAAACTTGACCCTTGTTCAACAAAATCTGCAGATTACTTGCATCTATATCTTCAGCTAATGAATAATTTTCGATGCAAACAGTTTCAGGTAAATTCTCTTCAACATTTTTTCTTTTTACTAAAGGATATAAAAAATAATTTTTGGAAAACGCGCGAGTTTTTTCCCTTTAGAAAAGGTTTTCTAACAAAGAAATATTGCGAATTGTTCTTTGAAATTCTGTTCGTTTCAGAGTTAGACAGATTCTGTTTTATTGAGGGAATGTGATATGTATCTTTCTATATTTTTCGACGGAATCAAATATTTTTTTCCCTTAAGACAGGATTCCGTTTCTTACAGTGTCCGTTTTCAACAGGTTTTACTGTACCTTATTCCTTACATATGTATCTTTTTTTCAACTTGTGAGGCAGCGAAGGCCTACTGGTAAGGTGTCGGACTCTGAGACGGAGGATTCCAGGTTCGAAACCCGATTCCACTGAAGATCCGTCGTGTATCAGGGCTGTTGCACGTTAAATCATACGCAGGAGGTCGAACGTCCTCCCGCTGTTGTGATGCAAAAGTTTGGAGAGGGGGTGCCAGTTCAGATGACGTCTTCAAAATTAAGAGGTCCATCCCAAAATAACCGTTGTGTTGCTTCAGAACGCGACATTAATATAACTAAAAGTTATTTCAACTTGAAACTTCCAAAGAGTTTTTTTTTTAATTTTCAGTCTCAACTGTCTAAATCCTAACACACGAGAGTAAGAATAGTAGTAAAAATAGCTCTGCAAATTTATTCTAAATATTCTTAATTATTGTTAATTAAAAATTAGCAATTTCTTATCAACATTTTTTATAAAAATAATCTTTATCAAGTCAAACATTTAACAATAATTGTTTATGAACTAATTATTTAAACTCTTCAAAATTAATTAAAAAGTTCCTAATCTAAGTTTTTCAGAAACGAAAAATTCGCAGTGTAGAACATTGAATTAAAGCACCCCCTCTGAGATTTAGCACGAGGCACCACCGAATTTGAAGCTAAATGGAACAACTTAACATTATAATATTGAACTTTTAATGTTCAGTCTCAACTGTCTAAATCCTAACACACCTACCAAGTTAAAGATAGAAAGAATCAATGCTCTCAAAAAATGCTGACAGAGAGTTGTTTCTTTCAAATCATATTAGAACGAAACAGAGCCATGGAAGTATCACCTTATACGAAAGAAGACTGTATTATTCTTTAATTTCTAAATATTAATCATGGACATATAATACTTACGTTTAACGTTTTTCTCAATTTAACTCTTCTAATTCCCCTCATCATAAGGGATTAGCCCCAATTATTTCCCTGGAATTGAATCAATAAAAGGAAGAGAAAAAGAAACGCAACCAGATTCCGAAAAGAATCACAAGCTTGCCTGGTAAAATACGACGTTTTAATGAAATCGAAACCTAATTATATCCTTATTGACATGTCCAACACAAAAAAAAAGTTCAAAACAGATGGTGTAAAAATGATTTTTGTGCTCTAATATTTTCGGATGTTATTCAGAAAAAATCCCAAAATTTCGATATAGTCGTAGCTTCACGTATGGAAAGGAACAGGTTAGAGAATCGAATGCACCGCATCTAAATGCTTTTGACTATTCAAGTTCATTACATGTTACGTTTTGAAAATTTCTAAATTTATTTCATTTCTGAGTATTAGACATGCAGCTGATCGTAAATATGGAAAGTAAACAAAAGTAGCATTTCTTATTTTTAAGTAGTTTGTGGTTTCACAGTGAAACCAATGAACGGTAACGTACTATTTTTCCTCCGAATAAGTTATCATCGAAATGCAATTTAAATTATAATTTAATTTATAAGTATATGTGAGTGTTCAGGATATTCAACCTTCATAAAATTCAATATTACTTTTGATGATTCAATTTAAAAAAATATTAATTTATGCAAGAACTCTCATCATTTTGTTTCTCTTAGAGATGGAAAGCAATTAAGCTCTTACAATGCCGATATGAATGTGAATACTAACGGTTATTGAACCGGAATTTTATGTAAGTTGGCCGATATATCTGGCTCTTAAGTTATGAAAGAAATATTAAGCTACGTTTCGCCCATGCGCATAAAAAAATGCCCAATATGTGTTTTCACCGCGAAATCAATGAACTCGAAAGGGTTAGGGGATAAAACATTCTTTTCGCTGATGTGACGCAGATGCCCGGAATGTTCAGTTACTTCAGAAATGCTCAGTTAGCTAACGCCAGTCTGAACCCCCGATACCTTTGACAACTAGAGTCATCTCATCGGTTTTATAGTCATCTGACCGTGGTTCAAAATTACGAGATCCCTCCCAAAATAGCCCTTTTGTTGCTTCGAAGCGGGGCATTAATATAACTAAACTAAACTAGTCCCATCTTAAAGAAAATGTTAGCATCTCGAAAAAGTTTTGATATAGTTTTAAAAGAAATCTCACTTTAATGAAGGGAGTAATCAGAAATGAAATTATGTAAGCATTAAAATGAAATTAATCGTTTTCAACAGGCAGTAAGTAATAAAAATTTCATCGCAAAATAGCTCTACTTCATGATTTTAGTTAAATAATAGCAATGTGAACCAATATTTTCTCATTCATTCAGCGAAGAAACTATGTCACAATATAAATCAAAAATAGCCAAGTGATCCTTAAAGGGTTAAGCATTAGATATTATTTCTATGACTAACTGCATCGTATGATTTTTTTCCAGTTATCGTTCAAAAACATTATCTACGTATGTAGTTTTGAAATGTAAGTATATCTGACGCGCCAAAATTTCTAAATTGCGAGTCCAGTTATAAATGGACCGGAGAATTATTAGAATCAGTGTTGTTATTGCATCGAAAAAGCGCTTACGAGTATAAAATGATTTTGTTTAACCCAGCTCTGCTCAAATATCGCGAAAATTCTGTCCATTTAAAAATGGAGCTGTGTTTTTTGCGCCGAAAAAGAGTGACGAACGCAGAAAGTTAAGCTCAGTTCTTATCATGTTTCAATTCCGCGCACTCGCCAAACCGTCGCCAACTTGTGTTTATGGCAACCTCCAACGTGGCGGAAAAGATTATATGCTTGCTAGTAAGTGGGAGAGAGACACAGAGAGAGAAAGAGAGAGAGAGAGAGAGAAAGGAGACTTTTTCGTCTTTCTCCAACTCCTCCGCCCGATTACATTTGGTTTTCAGATCTTGACAAGGAAAAGTAAACACAACAAACAAAAAACAGAGATTTTAGAAATAAAAAAATATTTTTCTTTCAGGGATTCGGGTAAGCTAGGATTTTCTGATATATTGACTCACAAAGCGCGTAACAATTTCTCAAATAAATGCGGTACATAAAGATTTAGAATGGAAATATCTACTAGGGTTTTCGTTCTGAAAAGGGATAGGATGGAGGTTTGTACTGTCAGTAAACATCGCTGAAATAACCTATTCTACAATACCAATACCTTGTTTATTTTACATATGACGAATTTGGCATTGGTTTTTTATATTTGTATCTCAACATAGAACATTAAAATCTTTAAAAATACATAATTTTAAAGGGATTAACGGGCAATCTAAAAGGCATTAAATAGTATATAAAGAATTCTAAAGTTGTGAGTATTTAATTTTAAAACAACCAAAGAATATATTGAAAATGTCTTCATAAAACTTGTTAAAATTTTATAAAATTTATATTTTTTACACCGCATGTTTAGGTTGGACCTTAATTCCCATTTACGTTCAACGAGAATTTATTGATATATTTAAATTTGACAAGCACTTTCGCAAATAACCTTCTATAATTAACTGTCACGATAATAAATTATCTCTGTAAGTTATAGTAGGGTAGACCGGGGCTAGTTGGGCATAGGGGCACGTTGGGTCAGTCGCGATATTTTAAATATTTTCCGATAGATAGCGCTGTTACTCCAGCCAAATATGTGTCATCCCTCCCCCCTTCTTACCCGTAAAGGTCATTGAAGAAGCAGCGTCTACTAAAGAATTATCTGGAATTTTCTAATTTTTGCCAAGGTGAGTAACTTTCCTTCTTAATAAATAATCTTTTTTTTCTATGTTTATATATTACAATTTCCATTTTTACAAATAATATTCTAAAAGATAACTGTTTATAGTTACTGTAGGGCATGTTTGCTTACAGAAATACTTTCAAAGTAAATTCGTACACCCATCGGAAACAAAAATGGCAACATGGGGTAAGTTGGGCCACTTCGCATGGGGCACGTTGGGCCGGTTGCCCAACTTGCCGCGTAGAATGCTGACCCTGTAGAAATGGCGAGCGAACGTGCCACGTAATATCTGCGAAGCCTAATTGTAACGAATGAAGTCTCGAAATCAATTTATTCATGTTAATTTAATTAATTAAATGTTAATTATGTTTTTTTATTAACTTTTGCTCAATTTCATGTGTAATTATTCTTTTTAATTTCTTCTATATTCAAAGGAAGAAAGTATGGATGATGGTCAAAATTTGTGAATTGAAATTATATTTAACATTCCTTTGTTGTCAAAAGACAATAATTATGCTAAAATATTTTGAATTGAAATACATATAGAATTTAAAGTTCAGTTTTAGTAATATTTTTAAAGATTTTAAAATTAAAATTTTAATTTTGAGATGGAATTGCAATTTTGACTGTAATTAATTAATATATGGCATGTCTATTATGAATAACTATTAAGATTCAATGCTGCTTTAAAATCAAATGACGCTGCTACACAGTTTCTGATGATGCTCGATATACAAATATATCTGAATTTATGGGATATGAATCAAATTTAAAATACAAGATAATTGTTAAGACAATCTAAGCTGATTCCATCTCAATTATAATTGCACAACAGAACGCGATATTATTATTTTACGATGAATTTAAAAATTGTATCTCGGTTTTTGTTGAGTAAATATGCTTCAGATTTGTATATATAACCTACAATTTGGAGAATAACACAGCTGTGTTATTTAAATTATTATTATTTGTATTATTATTATTTTATTAATATTATTATTTATCTGCCTTAAATATAATAATATGCAAGAATTTTTTGTGATAATCACATCATGCTTCTTTGTTTCTCTTGTAGGGCTACCTGCTAAGATGGTTCGCCATTATGTTAGAAAATCGGATAGAGGGAATGCTTCTTCTTAAGCAATGGAAGCTGCTGTTTTAGTAATACGGGCGAAACAGTATTTTATGTTTGCATTAACTGTAATGATGAAAATTGTAAATATGAAGTAATTTAATTCTGTTTTTAACATAAAACTTATTAATTTTGTAGTTTCAATTTCTTGGTTTTTTGCTTCACATAATTTTACAATTTTATAATTTTATGGCTTCATCAAGGAAAGGTGTATGAAAGAGATTTTCCTTTAGGCTATCTTGTGTTATCGTTCGCAGGAAATGAAAAGTAAAATGTGATAAGTTTTTTTTTTATGTTTCTTCAATTCTACCTTACCAGAATATTAAATAAGTGATGTGGCTCAACTTACCCCGTGATGTGGCCCAACATACCCCGTAGTCGGGGCAGGTTGGGACACGCGACTTGGTATCAGTTTCAGCTTTTAAATTAATACTAATAGTTAATATTTTCAAATGTTATTATGGTGAATTCTTCCTGAAGGTACACTGATAGTGTTTGCATTAAAAAAAATTTTAAATGTTGAATTCTAATTTTTTTTAAAATTCTTAGAAGAAAAATCGGCCCAACTAGCCCCGGTCTACCCTACAACAAAATGAATACAGCTCAATATGTCACCGCAATGAATTATATTGTTATTGACTTTATATATATATATATATATATATAAACAGAACACACAAGGAAGATCACAGTTGGGATTTTAAACCAGGAAAGCCAAGAATATTACAGAAATAAATTAGATGAAGACATATCCTTTGAATAAAAATTTTTAATTTTCTGAAATAAATTTAGTTAGTACTTGTTGAGAATTTCTATTTCATTTTCATAGTAAGGATCCCAAATAAGACTTCAGTATTCAAGATTACATAGGACATTACTAATATACAGAACCTTCAATGCCAGAAATTTGAAAATTCTCAAGTTTTAAGCTTGATAAATTCAAGTTTTTTATTCTTGTTTGAGACTGTGCTTTATGATATATTTATTTTGGCACGACCGAGGAATGTGAATCTAAGGAAGAAGGTTATAGGTTCTACACACCCTCTGCATGTGCTCTTAGCAAGCATTATTCAAAAATTCGTAGACCGACGAATGCAACGAACTTCTCACTGTCGGGTTGCCAAATGCTTTCCTGGCTGTAAAATCAAGAATAACTGGTAGTCCATCTGTTTGTTTGTATGTATTTTCACTGCAGAAGAATTTTGCCTTGGTTTGATTTACCACTACAATATTTTTAGTAGACCAATTAAGAAATGGTTGCCAAGTAGTAGTAGGGATCCACACCGACTCGAAAATGAAAGAAAAAATTAAAAATAATATCATTTGGAAGTAAATGATAATGGCTCTTCTTTGTGCTTCGACTATGTATGTGTACCTCTGAACATGCAAATACAAAAAAAACGCACTGTGCTGCACGAAAATAATCGCAAAGGCGAGATTTTTTACAACAATATCTCCACTTTTTTCCTTTAAACCTCCCGAAGAAGGTAAGGGATATTAAAAATATTAATCAGGATATAGTTTACCTGTATCTATCAGGAGCATTGCGCCTGAACTAGCCGGAGCAGAATGCGCCAAGCAGAATATTAATAAGAACATAGTATGGCTACAAGGAGACTTTGGTATGTTTTACCTACTGAAGACAGTTCTAAGTGCATGCTGTGAGTGTGGAAACAAAAAATATTAATGAATATTTAAAACTTCTCCCCCTCTTTTAGACATTGTATATATATATATATCAAGGAGAGATTTTATTTTAGATTTGGTTGTATTCAAATAATGGCTTTATCAGTTTAGGATTTGCTTCTTGATATGTCTTGTTGCTCCCAATTTATTATTTAGTTTTATGTATATAACTAACATATATATGTATATAATCAATACTAAATTTTCAGTACAAGTTATTATATTTTAAAGATTTAATGTATTCAAATCCTCTTTCTTAGCTCTGTTTCGATTTCTATTTCCCGCCACCGGAGATATATTAAATCTCTCGTTTGGCGTGATACATTTACTAAATGAAAATTTTAAATCGTTTCCACACGCTCACAAATGGCAGAAATCAACGACTCTTGACGCTATGCATCTTCCCTGCTTACATTCAGACATTTATTAAAATAAGCCAATATTCCCTTTTCACTTTGATCACGTATTAGTATATTATTCCCTTATCTGAGAGAATCAGGATTTTCTGCACTTTTACTTAAAACTTCAACTAAGATGTTTTTTATGTCTCTCAATATTTTTTATAATAAAGCCAAATTGGTTGGGAAACTCGGCTGTTTTGTAAGCTGTGTGTTTGTAGCGTGTGTGGGTGGTGCGTGTGTGTGTGAATATTTCTGTTCATTCTTTCATTTTGAGGAGTAGATTACCCTTTTCTTTATATCAGGGATGTTGTAAAATTGGTTGCTTGGCTAATCTGTCCACACAATCAATATAGTAGCTAATTTAATTGTTGAAAACTCCAAATAAATTGGATTGCCTTTTTTTAATAGTTTGATTGCAGCAGAGTTCATTTATATTAATATTTACATATTTTTAAACTTACCATTTGCTCTTAGTTTCTATAGTATTTTCAGATTTTTTGAATTATAATATTTTACATTTAGTTTTGTATTATGAAAGTAGTTTTTTCGTAGATAAGTTGGAGGTTTTACCACATGCTTCTTGCATGATAAACTATTACTTATAGGATGTCATAATTCAAGACTGTTAATTAATAAACTTTTGTTTTTTGCATTGCATTTTTTGATGTAATTTTAGCATATTTTTTGTTTTTGAATGTTCATTTTTTGTTTATGGTCATAATTTAGTATAACAATTATAATGGATTTTAGTTTTTGAATTTGGTACGATATGTCTCTTGTTGTTGTGTGTATGTTTCATATATATATAAGTTATATTTTGATTCTATTATATATATATATATACAATAATAATTTTGGTGTGAACGTTACATGCAATGAACAAACCGACAAATAACTATTTTTCATTTATTATCAATATATGGAAGAAGAGTGGCCTTCATTGTACATCTCTTTTATTGTATAGTTTCAAGGTAAAAGCTGAACAGAAAAAATCTGCATTCTCTCCAGATAACGGATTCAACATATAGACACGTCAATGTGAAGGAATATTAGCTACTTTTTTTAGTAAATTATAGTGTTTTAGGAAAAGTCAAGCTTAACAAGTCATGAGTTTGGTTTTCTGTATGGGATTATTATTTTAAAAATTTAGAATGAGTTGGTTTTACTCTCTTTAATCTGAAATTTTTTACTGTGTTTTTTATTTTTTCCCTGACTGGCTACTGCAGACTTTTGTTACCTCATACCGTACTGACCCAGTCCAACTAACACTAACTCTATACTAAGATTTTATCCTCTGAACTAAATGCTGGCGCCAGCATATTAATAAAAATGGTTTTGCATATTAAACTCCTCCTTATATACCAGATAAAGAGAGGATGCGCAGGGCGTAGATACAGTGAGGGAATATATAAGCTATTTTAGCAAATTATAAGTATTTGGGAAAAATCTGGGTGCCAACAAGTCATGAGTTTAGTTTTCAGGCATGGAAACATTTAAGTATTACTAACAATGTGCAAATATGACGTTTAATACTTCCTATTTTGGTAAAGATATAATATTAGATTCAAGTAAAATTAATTGAAATTATTGCATATGCCTGCCATATATAGTGCAACACACAAGAAATTCAGATCTCATACCAAGCTAACCTCACTTGAATGGCTGTATGTTAAAATTTCATTGCATCTTGGTGTTTTCTTTCTGTCTCATCCTTGCATCTTTAAAATACAACCCAGAGCCTCACAAAATTTCTGTAGATATACAGCATACACTTTGCTGTGAACTTTTCGAAGCCTTCTTTTTTGCCGAATGATGATATTTAAATTGTGCCTAAAATTTTTCCTTTAGCTCTATGGTACTAATGCAAATTTAATGTACGTGAATAATTGCTAATTTTCATGAAGGATTCAACCAACTTTTAATGTATTTAAATGGGCTCGTAACTGCCACCATGATCTATGCTGTGAATGGTTTTTGTTTGTTCTACAGATAAAAGAGTTCGATACAAACCGTTAGCGATTTATATTTTGTCTAATTTCATGAGGCAATTAAATTACAATTATCTAAATACCAGTAAATGCTTCTATTTATAAATGGCTAAACCGGCGTATGGTCAGGAAGAGGTTAAAGCGTCAGGTTGCAAACATTTTAAATCTTATGTTTGATTCAAGAAAACTCAAGATATTTTCCAAATTACACATCAATGTCTGATTTTACTAACATTACTTAATTTTTAGTATAAATTGAATCAACATATTTTTTTAAAAAAAATATTATCTACATTATATTCATATTTTGAACTACAGCATAATTTTATTGCTTGGAGTCAAATAAAATATTATTTTCAAGAATATGCATTGTTTTGTGCGTTTTGTACATGCGATTTCGTTCTAGGTAAAATATTTAGACACTTCAGTAAAAAATATTTAATGTGAAAATTCCTCCTTACCCATCATCTTCCTCTCAGTTAGCTCTTTTACTCCAACAATGTCCTTGTGGTCAGGTGTTCCGGCATTGCTTAGGATACACCAATTTGCTTGCAACTTCGATACTGAAGACAATTTTTTTGCAATCTATAGAAACGTTTATGATATTGTTCCAGCATTATGATTGAAAACAATGAATATTATACTGATCAGGAGGTGACTGTCTTATGAGATTCAGTAAAACGAAATATAGGCAAGGGCTTGGAGAAAATTCAACGAAGAACAAGCCTCTCATAATTATTCTATTCGCATATTAATAAAATTAAAA
>BGPR01014513.1:11256-39045 GCA_013235015.1 Araneus ventricosus
TAACACTATAAAATACTTGTATTTAACACTATAAAATACTTGTATTTAACACTATAAAATACTTGTATCAACTACTTATATCTAACTCTATAAAATACTTGTATTTAACACTATTAAATACTTGTATCTAACAGTATTAAATGAGAGTAAGCAATATTTATAGAATTGAAATCATATGTGTCTTAACGCTCTACACAATCATACCTCTTTTCGAAGTTTAGAAAAATTAGGTTCATATTATCTTTAGGATCTACAGTACCGGTCAAAAAAGTGTCAAGTTCATGTTTTTTGGCTCTAACTCACCCAAAAGTGAACCTTTTTTGCTGAAATTGTCACACAATGTGCATTTTTAGGTATTTGTTTGGTGCCTAAACAAATGATAATTCAGCAAAAAATTAATTGAAGTTAACAAATTTATTATTTCAATCAAAATAAGCAAAATTTAACAACAAGTTGAAGTTTGTTGAAAGTATACAAAATTGCCAGGATCGCGATTAAAATATGAACAATTGCATATTAATACTTGGTGGCAAACCCCTTGGCATCAATAACAGCTTGACACCTACGAGGCATAGAGTCAAGAAGAGTTTGGATGAAGGAGAGAGAGGTCTTCATCCATTCTTCCTCAAGTTGGGAGAACTTTTCATCGGCATCCCTTGCATTTCTTCCTACAAGACGACGCTCCAGCTCGGCCCAATCCCCTCGATAATGTTAAGGTCTGGAGACTGGCTTGGTCAGTCAAGGAGTGTCACATGACGGCGGGAGAACCAGTTCTGGATGTGCTTGGATCGGTGCTTCGGATAATTATCCTGTTGGAAAATGAAGCCACGACCAAGAGAATTGCGTGCCTAAGGATGTCTTTATATTGAAACTCTTCCATGATTCCCTTAATCCGCCTCAGGGGACCCATGCCAAGCTGAGAGACGTATCCCCAAACCATGACATTTCCACCCCCATGCTTCATTTTTGGATCTGGTACTTGGTGGTCGAAAAGAGTGGTTGGAGACGACGACTCCACTTTATCCCATTCGTACCAAGCAACATGTATTTGCCTACATCTTCCTACTCTTTCTTGGTCCAGTCCTTGTGCGAACTTCGCCCATTCCACACGCGCCTTATGATTCTTCCTAGAGATTATCGTTTTCCTGACGAGGCGGCTTCCATTCAGTCCAGCTGCTTGAAACCTACGCCTGATAGTACGAACATTTTTTGGGGTCACAAAGTTCGAGTACAATGTCTACAGCCGTCAGGCGGGGATTGACACGTGAAAGAGATAAGACGTTCCTGTCGAAAAGACGAGACTTAGAACGAGGACGTCCGGACTTAGGAATCTTCGGCACTCCTCCCTGATCAACCCATCTCTTCAAGAACTTTGATATCCCACTCTCCGATATATTGAATTGTTTCACAAGTTCGAGAAGAGTCCGACTTTGAGCGCGTCCATTAACTATGGCTTCCTGCTGCTAAATGGTCAAATTACGAATGCCCAACGAAAACCCATCATCAGCAAGAATCGAGGAAGTTTAATTAAGCAAAACTCTTATATAGAAACGTCCTAAAATAAAATTGGTAGATAAAAAAGACATCACTCGAAATGTGATGAAATTTCAAATTTTTCAAAACTTTGTTAATTATTACTGTAGTTACTTTTAATTAGGTTTATGGTACTTCCAAAAACTCGGAATCGTCACTTAAATTCGACTCAGAAGTTTAAAATATTTTCTGACAAAACTGGAAGAAAATTTGTTGAAAAAACATGAACTTCACACATTTTTGACCGGTACTGTATAAAGGCTTCCATCATCCCTAAAATGGCCAGTAACTATTCATGTTTACTTAGGAAGTAAATGCATTTAAGCGATGAATATGAAGCAATATTTTCCCCCTGTAGCCACAAAAGTGGCATTTCTCATTTGTTCTCTTTCGTACAACTATTAGTTTTCTCAGGCTTGTCTATAAATTTTAATTTACGGTCCACTAAAAGCCCTTCTCAGTCATTTAATTTTTGAGCTATTAAATCTAAAATCAGATAAGTGGTTCTTAGGTTTATTAGGCTAGGTCCGATTCGATGGGTATGTGGCTAGTGGTCGATGTAACTGGAGTCGGGGGTTAAGGGAAAACTGTGAGAAAGAACTTATCGTATACCGTATATAAACCAACGTTGCACGTGTTGTATCTTTTCGTACTAAATAGATGGCTTTGTACAGCTTCGCTTACGATTTTCTCTCATATTCTGCAGTCTTCAAGACTGGCATAATAACCTCTAACTTTGCTCTATAAGTTCCTGTAAGCGGTCGCATCGAACAGTGAACGCCATTTTACTGTGTGTGTGTGTGTACCTAGATACACAGTAATGATTCAAGCCGTCAGCTCTCTAAAGTTAATGGGGTGAGAAAAGACTTTTGTGGACATCCTGTAAAAGAGAGAATAAAAAATATATTAAAAAATGGATTTTCAGATAGAGTCGATCTTGGAGCAAGTAATAACAACATTGCTTGATGAGCTTGAGATTTTCTAAGAAACTGTCCTCATATTCTGATAATTAATAAACATAGGTTTCTTTTGCTTGATATACATTCCTTTGGAAAATCAGGGGGAAATAAAATTTAATCGTACAAAGTTAAAACTTAAAAAATTTAGAAAGAGGATTGTTTGATGAATCTGGTGCCAATTATGATGGTCTAGATATCAGTAACGTCTACTGGATGAACAGTGTTTCTTGTTATCTACTCTGTATCCGTGGTAGGCAGACATGGCAAAAAAGGGGAAATATTCAAATTCCTTACTGTTCCATTGTCAGACAATGAAATTGCCACATGAGGAAACTGACTGCTGGACAGTATAGATGGCATATATAAAACAAAAAAATCCCCGTCGGCAAGCCGGAAGGCATAAAAGAAAAAGGACTGGAGCTACGAAAATGAAAAAGGATTTAAGAGAATGCAACTGAAGACGGCTTTCTACCAAATCCACGTCCATAAATTCTATAGAAAAATAACATTTATTAATTATGCTTGCATTGCATAAATGTTATTTAAAAATAATAATTCGTCGCTTAACAAGCAACGCCACCAATCTCCATTTTTTGAAATTTCAAAGAGGAAGAAAAAAACTGAATTTTTCGTAACCAATAATGAATATTTCCGATTTTTTTCACATCTGGTAGGAGCATGCTACCTCATGTTTATATGAAATGTTATAAAAAAAATCCGAAATATTCGTTACTGGTTGCGAAAAATTCGGTTCTTCCTTCCTTTTTGCAATTTCCAAAAATTGAGATAGGTGGTGTTTGTGGCAATAGGCACGGTAGGATTAATGCAAAAGGTAAATATAAATGCGTTCTTTTTTAAATTAGTATAAATGAGAAGATTATCACGATTTTGGGCACTCAATTACAGTTGCTACTGAAATAATCAAACGGCTAATAGAGAAAGAAACCGAGGAATGCAGAATATTCATTCCGGAAATTGATGTTAATCACTCTTCTCAGAATTAGAGGGATTTTTTTTTCTTTCACAAAAGTGAAAACTTGCCAAAACCAGGTTATTATGACGAGCGGATTAAGTAGCAAGCTGATAAGAACAACATTGCTGCGTTATTAAGTGTGTTGTGTCGCCGTACCAAGATACTGTAGGATACGGTACGCCGAGAGCTCGTTTCGAGATTTGGTATATAAACTCGGGTTGGATTCGAAATCGGCATCAGTTCTCGACTTGGGTATTCCTTCTCTAGTGCTCTTGGGAACAGCTGTAAAGGTAAAATATGTAGTTTATATTTTTATCTAATTTACTATAGTTTTCTTGAAAAATTTATCTGAAAACTTACCTTTTGGATTCCGTTATTTTCAGCTAAGGTTTAATAGCAGGTTCTCGAAATGAGAATATTTTGAGGTGACGTTCTTGAAGTGAAAAAAAAAAACAATTTTTCCCTAAACGAAAACAAAGTGGAACAAAGTCTTTAACGGTTCAAACTATACATAATCCAATTAATTTTTTGGTTAATATAACGTAATCAAAAATTTTTCCCTTCTAAGTCGGAATATAATTAAAAGGAATTCGTTTCCTTAGAAGAAACTACAAATTTCAACCTCAATTCAATAAAAATTTTAATCGATTATTTTTTCTTTTAAAAAGCCGATAGATCTACTAAAATCACTATTATCATTAGCAAGTATTTTGATACAGATAATATAATTATAAAATTTCGATCCGAACTCCTCACTTACTATAATGAGGTTTGAATTTTCCGATAATTAAATGAAAATTTCTGAACCATTTATTTTATTTAGTATCATTTTTCCTGACATTGAAAATGATTTGGTACTGTGTAAGGAATCTTTAAATAAATAAGAGTTTCAACAATCAGTGTTTAGATTTTGATCCTTTCTTACAATTATTTTACAAACAGGAAAATGTGCCTTGAAGCCTTTTATGCTTTCGGATATTACATTATACGCATTAGTAGAATTACGAGTTTTCAGTTTCAATCTCGTTGAAGCAGAACTGAGAAGCAGCTACCGATTCACTTCCGACCTATTTTATAATCTTTTCCCCAACTCCTATCCTTGATAGGGAAATTCTATTTCTTTCCCTTTTTTTGTGAATTTTAAGGGAAAAATAGAGTAAAATGCATTATTTGTTATTCAATCTGAGGGTTGATAAAAGCATTAAAATCATAATTTTTATTTGTAGAAAGATAGCAGATGCTTTTAAAAATTCGGAATCTTACATTTTATTATGAAAAATTATTTATAATTAAATATAATAATGCTTATAATTTTACATTCTGAAAAACTAGTTAACCACTGCATATAGTGGAATATAAAATCGTTTGTAACGAATTTGAACCTCATTGAAAACTAATTAGGATTTTCTTGATATGTTTTATTTTAAAGGCATAGAATTTAGTTGCAGTTCTTTCCCCTTAAAATACTTATAGTCATTGTACATTTGAATCCTGCAAATCAACCATTCATTGTATAGTATTATTAGAAGGAAAATAATGTATTTTCAGCTGTGTTTAGTTATTTTGAACTTTTGGTTTAAATTTAAATTTGGTTTGGTTTAAATATTTATGTCACATATTTTAATCACAAATAGTTCTTGATTTCTAAAAATATGCATTTAACTCTTGAAATTAAGAAATAAATAAAAGACTAATCTTGGACTCTGTAAGCATCAATTCAGAATATAAAAATATTTTTTTTTTAAATATCGATCATGAAAATATGTTTTCAATAAACTCACCTTACCTTAGACTTCTGGAAATTTTGTGTTCATATAAAAAGCTTAAAATAGATTACCCTTAGCGAAAGAAAAAATATTTTTGAAAAAGAAAAACGTTAACATAGAGATGACATTAAATCTTCTAAAAAATTTGTCTTAATAAAAAAATATATATAATAAACCAAACCACAAAATCTAATATATTTATGAAAATGAAAATTTGTTCTTGAAATCTGATATTATTACCGATAATAAAGTAAATTCAAGCTTTCTCGCAGAGAGTTTCCTCTTTTTCCCTTTTTTGAAGACACTAATTTTTCATGAATGAAAATTCAGAAGATTTATTTGTTATTTTAGATGAAGGTAAGCATGAAGGCCTGCCTTGTTGTACTGGTGATGGTGGTCTACCTTGCAGCTGCCGATCCCATTCCGGAACCAGAACCAGAACCTGGACAGTAAGTTCAAATTAAATATAGTAATAAATTGAATAAAAAAATATAAAAAACTTTATTATATACAATTTTATTTCTGTAAAAAAAGACTAGATATAGAACTCTAAATAAATACTAAATTATTTTTTAAAACACACTAGACTAGTTTTATCAATAAAGCAATTATATATCAAAAAGTCATTCTCAAATTTTATATTACAAATTAATAGAAAAAAAGACTGATGGAATTTTATTAAATTTTTAGTGATGAGAAAAAAGTGATTGTCATCAAGGATGAGGCAGAGCATCATCATCATCACCATCACCACCATAGTCACGAACATGGTCACGAGCATAAACATGATCACAAACATGGACACGAACACAAGCATGGTCATCATCACGGACACGATCACAAACATCATCACAACCATGCCCACAAGCATGGTCATGATCATCATCACAAGCACGGACATGAACACCAGCACAAGCATGAACATGGCCACCATCATAAACATGGACATCATCATAAACATGGCCACGTTCACAAACACGGTCATGATCACCATCACAAGCACGGCCACCATCACGGGCATCATCATTCACATCAGCACGGCCACCACCACCTCCACAAGCACGGCCATGACCATCACCATAAGCACGGACACGACCATCACCACAAGCACGGGCATCACCACCATCATGGCCACCACCACCTCCACAAACATGGTCACGATCACCACCATAAACACGGGCATGACCATCACCATAAACACGGACATCATCATGGTCACCATCACTCTCATAATCATGGTCATCACCACGCACACCATCATGGACATCACCACAAGCATGGACACCACCATGGCCATCATCATGGACACCACCACGAACACGGTCATCACCATGGACATCACCACCAACACGGTCATCACCATGGACATCATCATGGACATCATCACGGACATCATCATGGCCACCATCACGGACATCATCACAAGCATGGACATCATCATGGACATCACCATGGCCATGGACACCATCATGGACATCATCATGGTCATCATCACAGCAGCTTGCATGGCCATGGTTTTGGAGGACATGGTCTTGGGGGATTTAGCTACGGAGGCTTTTAAGATCACCAGAGCTTCTTTGAATTTAGCTACCTTTACATCAATATCAGCCACGCCCAAAACGTGTTCCTACTGGAATTCTTATTGCAGGGATTTCAAAAGGATAAAAAATAAGTCCAGAGTGAAAAGATAGCTGTGACTTATGAAGGCCTTCTGGATGTAACCAAAGGACATATGGTGGCAGATTTCTTAATTTTTATCTATTTCTACCTCGCTTAGAGTACATAAGCAGCAACTAAGTGTGCTCCAATTCTGTTTAACAAGAGTGAGAACTTCGGTAATGTCTGGTTTGGACTCTCAAGTACAATTCTGTGATCTTCTTCCTTTCATTAGTATTTATTTAAACCATTTGCTGTCATTTCAATAAAGGAACTCGAACAATAACAATTGTCTTACTTTTTACTGCAGTAAATTTACTTTCATATATAACGTAAGTATTTTATTTAGAAAAGGAAGCGGGATATTATCTTACACATTTCGAAATTTGATTTTCATTTAGCTAAAAAAAATTTAAACAAGATATTTGTTTATTTTGAGGTAAATTTTGAATTTAACTTATTTTAAAATTTTTGTAACTGCGAAATAAAAATGATCATTTCACAAAATTAATTTTATATAGAATTTTCTCCAGTATTACTCCAATGTTTTTTATTATCCTCATCACAAATATTTCATCTGAAATATTGGTTTATTTTCAATAATTCACAATTATTTTTAATATCTGTACTAATATTTATATCTATTTATTTGGCACGTGAAATTGATGTCATTATGGATTGATAATCTGCATCAGTAATGAGCCGAAATGCAACTCAGTTGCGTTTTTTTAATACGATTCAACATTGTAAATAGGAATATCTTGTTGTGTCGAAGAGACCTCTCCGATTTTAAGATTTGTTTATAAATCAGCACCAATTCTCGAGCTGAATATCTTATATTTGATGTTTTTCGGAACAAGTCTAAAGACACAATTTGAAGTTTTGTGCAGATTATCATGGTTTCCCAGGAAAAGATTATACTTCCTCTTTCCGAAAAGAAGGTATACATTAAAAAAATAAAGTTTGACAAATGAAATGCATAATTTAGTAAACAAGTAGCCTTCTTTATGTCTGTTGTCAGCGATCGTTAAATAATGCCTTTTTATAACCGTGTCAACAAACATTAAGGTTCGAAAATTTCGAAATAAATAAATAAATGAAATGAAATAACAGCCACTGTATTTACAAAATTAAGGATTTTGGTGAAAGTATTGCTGTAATGCAAATCGAAACAATTATCCGGAATTTCAAGATTCCTCTTATCAGCAAGGGAAAACTTCGTCTTGAGAGACAGTTACTAGCGAATTCAGTTTGTTGCCAAAAAGCCCTAGACAACATCGAATCCATCTTTAAATGAAATTATTCCGTAGTTTAAATAATCATTATGAACGGCATCAGCAAATTTCCTCTACTTGACGTGGAAATTTATACCATAAATTCGAACAAAATATAAGGCGAAGGTTGCCTTATACTATATTGGACCACCAAACATTGTTTAGTTCACAGTGATTTAGAAGCTATTTTAGTAAAGGAAAAAGTTGTAGAATTTGGCTCGTTCCAATTCCGATTTATGAGGACTACTGGTTATTATAACTGCTTCCTGGATTATTCCAATTCAGACAACTGTGCAGTTGAACAGACTGGCAGGTGTCTGTCCTCGCCATTTGACCGCGGTTCAGAGTTGCGAGATCCGTCCAGAACTAACTCTCGTGTTGCTTTAAAACGGAATGTTAATATAACTAAACTAATCTCTTCGAAAGTTGTGTACAATTGGTTACTGACAGCGACATTTTTTTTCAATTGTAAGGAAAGAGATTCTTTGATTATCCGATTCCGAACATATTCTTCAAGTGTAGTTTGTCCATTAGTCATTTATTTCTTCGTTTGTTTCCTTAATACGTGTTGCTGAATGAAACTGATAAAGCCGAATGGCCGGACGGTTCCAAATAGCAATAAGAGTGCTGTGAACCACGCAAAATAGACCTCATTACGAGTTTCTCGACCGTTAACCAGCCAACACCACCATAATTGCACCGCTAGGAGAACCAAGAATCTGCGTACTTATACGGCAACTTCCCATATTTGATCCTCGAGGTGGCCTTTCGGTGGATATGAGTCCGTCATAAAAAATGGGATATAAATTGAAAATTGTTTACTTAGAGTATTGCTTCTAAGTTCTAAAAGATATAGAGACTGTATTTCAATTCTTTTTTTCTGCTATTTATTTCATAAACAAATGGCATGACTATATTTTATGGTATTTTTGAGCTGCAGCTTTAAAAGAATAGAAACAGTAACTGGCTGAAGGTTTTTTTTTGTAAACTAGGCATTGGGAAATAGAGTAGACCAAACCACCAACTTTACTAAATTGAGCTAGGCATAATATTGACGGAAAACATTTTTTCAATAAAAATCAAGATATGATGCATAGTTTAGTTTAACGAAATTTGTTTGTTTACTCTCTGATTCTCGATGCCTCATATTTGATCACAAGTTAAAAGTTTGCGCGTTCGTGTATATGCAAATACACTGTAAAAACACGTGACTTATTTTCTAACATTGTTGGATAATATTACTGAAATTTTAGATCGAATTTCACCCAAATTATTGAAACTAGACTGGAATATCAGGTTTACATACTCTGCTGAATTTTGTGGTGTTTTCTTAAGTCTTTAATCCGAAATACAAGCACGTATGAGAGAACCAAAATAAGGAGAGTTGCTTTATCGAAATACAAGTCATTTAAATAAAAACATACGTGTGCTTAGTAGGGAAATTCCAGCAATAATCATTTTTTCAATCCAACTTTCCCTTCATTTTTAAGGGGGATTTTTTTTTGGCGCAGTGTGGCGGTTTTACAATTTGGCATCGTTCCACGGAGCAAAAAAAGAGTAGCGTGACAAGACTCCAGTGCCACAGTTAACAACTGTAAAGAAATATAACCTAGTTTCGTGTGTAATGAAGTGTAACAACTTTGCCAAATGGCTTCAGTTTATTCCGTTTCTGTAGCAATGAACAAAGTGATGGTATCCGGCAGAAAAATAAGAGAAGGGAACTGTTTTATTGTTCATATTTAAAGTATGAAAATGAATATTTGTTTGTGTAACAATATGACTTCGTTAAAATTATGTCTTGCTTGAGTTTTTGGAGCAGAAGCCACTTTTGGCTATGCTGTGCCACGCTGAATTGTTTTAGTTATATTAACCGCTTAACTTAACAGCCCGAGAATACTCGTGCATCGAATTATCGAAATTTTAGTCTTATAAACTAAAACTGAATCCTTAATTAGCTTTATAATTTGACACAAAAATATGTAGGATCCATAAACATCTTAAGTATCCTATGCCTTCTTAGATGAATGAAAACGACAGCCCCTTTCAAAAACAGAAGGGGTCATCTTATTAGATAGCAAAGAAAACTATTCAGTTAAGTGGTTAACGTCCGATTTAAAGCAACACGAGGGCTATTTTGGGACGGACCGCGTAATTTTGAACCGCGGAAAGATTATGAGGATGGTACCTGAGCTGGCACCCCGTCTCTAAACTTCCTCACCACACCAGCGGTAAGACGTTTGGTTACTACGTATGATTTAAAGTGCAGCAGGTCCACATGCGCGGTGTTTGGTTTATGTCTGATTATTCCTTTCTCCGAGAAATATCCGAAGATTTGAGTTCTTTATTCCTTCCTTAACATAGAATAATTTCTTTGGCAGTTCTTATTTTAAAAATCCGTAAAATTGATATTTTGAAACATAGTTCTGGCTGTTAAGCTACGTTGATTTTTTTCATTAAATTAGATTGAATTTTCCTTGCATAATATTGTGATTTTATTTGAAGATTAATGTGTTTTTTCATTTTTGTAATTTTTATCTTTTATTTATCTGCAATGTGAAGCAATGTTGTGTTCATGGGAACCATCAGGAATTTTTCGCTAGTTTCTTATATAGCCCTTTTAACGTAGGACTACGTTTCTCCCATTGGGGTCTCAGGAAGGAATTTGATTCACACTCCAAAACGCCACAAAAAACGTTGTATGGGAGATCCTCTATATCTCGGTAACTACGTATGTTAAAAACATAAGTAATGTCTTATTTTAGAGATAAAGGGTAACAACAGAAGTTACAAAATAATTAAAAATCAGAATTGTAGTTCAGCAACTACTGAGTCGCAAAGTTTTTGCAAAATTACGCATGAATTGGTGACGCGATCCTCTATATCTCGGTAACTACATATGTTAAAAACATAACTAATGTCTTATTTTAGAGATAAAGGGGCCGTTCAAATATTACGTGAGCATGTTTTTGGTATTTTTTGACCCCCCCCCCTTTTCAGCAAAAATAAGCAAATCGCAAACCCCCCTCTTATAATTACGTAAGCAAGCTGCAACCCCCCCTCCCCAGTTCTTTTTTTTTACAAAACGTATAACAGTAATAATCTAATTTTAAAAATTTTAGGACTTAATTCAAATAAAAAACTCTAACTCGGCTTAAAATGAAAAAAAAAAAAATGTAAGTTTAATTTCCTTACAATTTCAAGTTTAAGCTTACAAAAATCAAGTTTAATTTTCTTTTGCCAAATTTAACTTTTTTTTCAAATTTAATTTTTTTGAATTAAATTATTTGTGCAACTTACAAGAGATTTTCGTAAATAAAGTGATTTTAATGTCTTACGTAAGCATCACTCATACTTAGGACGATGGCATTGTATGGAAATCGATGGGCATTGTATAAAACACTTTGTAAAACATTTTACAGCTTCGAGAAACAAAAGAGAATCGCGAATAACAAAGAGAAACCGAGAAACTTCGAGAAACAAAAGAGTCAAGCGTGTAAAGTAGACATACGCCTTTAACATCAGCGGCTGTTTGAAAAAGACAGCCTTCCGTCATTTGTTTTCAAATAGAACACATAATATTAGTTCTACAAAGCCGAAAAACAGGATTATTCTATAAAAGAAAATTTAATAAAATAAATTTGGCAGATCAATACATAAGGCAACTTCATCTGTAAAAGGCTGATTATTAAAAATGATTATCAGTTTTAAATATACTGAATTTTCATCAAGTGTAGATCAACATAGAAATTAACTTCAAAGAATTTAGAAAAATATTTTTCTCATTACTATAAATTTAATTCAGAAAGTAATGGTGAGTTACAAGTTAAAATGGTGAAATGACTATTTCTATAAATATCAAATCATTTTGGAAATTATATAAATAAAATATATCAAGAATAAATTCTATTACATTCCGTAAATGACAATACATAGCTTGGGAAAATGGAAACTACTTTTCTCAGTTTTACAAAATAAAATAAATTCCTATCTGCAACGAACGGGTTTTTCTTTTGTATCATACAAAATTTTCTTCCAATTGAGAATTTTAGCGCATTACAATCTAAAGGAATATTTAAATCTTTAATTCTTCTGCAAGTAATTTTTTCAACAGAAAAAAATCCTTCTGTCTACCCTGGAGTTGAAAGAATTCGACGCCTAAGTAGCTGGTTCAATAAAAGAAAAAAATTCTTTGGTGTATTTCGTTATTAAATAAATTTCATTCGAGCTTTGAATTCCGTGCTTCTAATTTTATTTCAAAAGAAAAATGCTTTCTTCTTTTTAAAAATTCTATTTATTTTGAACGTGCTACTTAAAGCATGTGAATCAAAAATATTTCTTCCTTTCCTGAAAAAGTTTAGAAAGAAGTTCTCTGAAAACATTGATTGCTTTTGATCGTATTTATTCTGTTAATTCTTTAGAAGAGCATGATTATTTAAGTACTTTGAATTTTTTAAAGATTCATATTAAAGCAAAGTTTTTTTCCCAGGTAATCTCTCTTACGTGTTGAATAATATCTGTTTTATGAGAATTCAATTCAATTACTTAACTTTTATTTCACTAGATTATTTTCACTGTATTATTTTTCTAGATATGAAGGATTCAGAATATTATCAAAAATTCTTTCTAATCGTTCTAAGTATTCATTTGATTAAATAACATTTTTGTACTTATCAATTTAATTTAGCAGAAAAATTTATGATTCTTTATTGCGCATTTTCTATTCTGGAATATTAAGTTATCACATTCTTTTCGACTCATTATTTTGCTGTTAAATTATTAACAGAATTTGAAATTTATTGCTTTTGTTTCAAATGTAATTTCGATTAAAACACTTAGAATAATAAATATTAAGCCAATTGAAAAGAAATACGTCTACATAACATTCTACGAAGTTAAGATTTTTTTTTTTATGTATATTAGAAAAATCGGTTTAGATTAATTTATTTAAAGAAATATCTTAGCAAAATTGAATTATTGTTTGAATCTGAATAGGCGAGCAATTCAAATGGATATAGATAATTTACTAGCATTGCTAAATTAAGAAACAACAAATGACAGGAAAATTGTTAAAGGAGTTTATATTCAAAATGGTTAAACTTTCAATCATTAGATAAAATCGCACCAGTTAAAAAATATCAGAAACTTAAATTAAAAAGTAATTTTATTAGCCATTAAGGAAAAAAAAACAGAAACTCGGAAGATAAGGGAGGGAAAAATTGACCAGCATAGTAAAAGTTCAATAATTAAATATCAGTACAAGATAAAAGAGTATAATATATATATATCTATATTAAATCACACATTTTGGCATATTTATTAAACGAATATTTTAATCTCTTCCACGCGCCCATAGAAAATCTTGACTCGGCGACTTGTTTGCGCCAGACTTTTCCCTAAAACACCTACGTAATTTGCTAAAAATAGCTAATATTCACTTCATTTTATCACGTGTATATATTTTAATCCCCTATCTGAGAGAACGCAGGGATTTTTCGTTCTTTTTTGGTTTGAAACTTTCATACGAGATGTACTTATATTCCGCCACTCTCATCATATCTTTGAAAATAAATGAAAAATAGTAATATACTCGGCCTGTTCATTACTTAACGACTACGCCAACGAAACTATTATTGCATATATATATATATATGATATTTTAATTTTTTAACTTTCCTAAATAATCTTAACGACACCTCATTTTAAATACTTCTACTTTCATCATAATAAACGCACTACAACTTTCTTTTCAAATCACGAGTTTCTAAAGGGGAAATTCCCTCTTCTGGTTACTTAAGCGTTCTGCGCATTCATTTCTGCCCTTTTTCACGCCAGCATGTAAGCTTTCAACAACAACGCGCCGCTCGGGCGTAAACTTCTGAAATCTGGTCATGGAGCTACGTGAAAATTAAGTACTTTACCTATTTAGAAATAACGTAATGCATGAATAAAAGAAGATTTAAGCTAATATTGTCTCTTCCATGATCAAAATGGACTGCATTTCACCTTTTTAAAGCCTGATCTTATATATATATATATATATATATAAGTATAATAAGAATACCAAAGTCAGTAATGTTGAAAAGTGTAGCATCCTTAGCTATAATAGAAAATTACAGCCTATTTTTTACTCTTTCCAAATCAATGTAATTTTACTACACAGATCCGAGTCAGTTATTGACCTGGGTGTTACTTTTGACACTAGACTCAATTTTACCAACATATTGACGACATTGTCTCTAAGGCCCACACTAAACTTGGTTTTATCGAACGTAATACGAGATATTTCTCCGGTATACTTGCTTTGAAGGTTTTATTTTTTACTATTGTCTGCTCGGGTCGTGAGTACTATTGTCTTGTCTGGGACCCTTATAATAAAAATAAAATTATTGAACAGGATTAAACTAGGTTTTTGCGTTACTTACTTTACCGAACAAATCTCTATTATCCACAAGACTTATCCTCATCTCATTTGTGTAACATCTTCGGCATTCACAGTTTGCAGGTCCGAGGTGATCTTTCATGTCTTTTATTTTATCATAAGATAATTAATGATGCCATTGATTGCAGTGACAGTCCTTTTCCCAGCTATCTCTATAGATTCCGGCTTCATCATTCAGATATCTGCACATGCGGGGAAAAGGGAGACACTCTCCACTACGCAACTTCTTGTCACATGACGTGACTTATCATTTTACAAAACCAAGTGCAGAAAATACTCCACTTTGGTGGGAAAGCGTACTTTCAAATAAGCTATCAAGAATAAATATAGCTAAACTCATATCTTTCCTGACTGAAAATGGGAACCTCATAAAACAACCACCGGACGCAACCAGTTCATTCGATTCCGACCCAGATTTCTCTCGTTCACCAAGACCTCAGACTTATGGACTAAGACCCTCTAGAGGTTCAATACCTAGGACCCTTATCAGTCCTCCTACAAGTATATAGATGCAGAAAACTTTTGGGATCTGTCTTAAAATTGTTTTTCTTTTCAGCGTCTTTTTTTCATATTTAAATACACTTTTTTGATCGTTTTTATAATTTTCATATGTTTTTTGTCGATGTTAAAACACTGTATGTAACACCTTTTTTTATGTTCAATAAAGTTTCTACGCACTCTCATCCAAACTGCAAACCGGAGATTTTTATCTCTGGAGTCAGGGGTGCGTCGTAGTGTAAAGTAAAGTAAAGTGACATATTGAGCCGTATCACTTATGCTGTTCCGACTAGAAGTCTGATGAAGAGTTGTTTTATTTGTAAATGTATTTACCAGGTTTAATTAAATACGTAATTTTCCGATTTATAAATTTTACAAAATTTTTAAAGGTACTCTGATAATCTTGATGTGTTTAATATGTCTTATGGTATTTTTAAGACTGAATGTTTGCGGCTTTTGTGTTCTTGAAGTGTTTTTATTTTATTTGCTTTTTAAATTCTTGTTGTGTTTGTTAGTTATTTCTGTGTCTATATGTTTTTTTTATTAATCTGTGTTCTACGGCTATTTATTGTTTGTTTCTGTGTCATGCACTCTGTAATTGGAGTTTATTCTGTAGCGTGCATTTTCTAAATAAATAAATAAATAATTTTAACACGTCTTAAATACTCATTGTTTTAAAATAAACAAAAGCTTACAATGTTGGGTGATACAGAGTGTAATGCAGTAGTCATTAATTTATTGATACTGATGAAGTTTCGATTATTTAGCGTATTTATTAAACATTTTTTGCATTTATCGACTTTCAAAGTAAAGAATACACTTAGTTAAATTGTATTGGAAATATGATTCAGAAATGATGACAGTAATTAGTTGCTTTTTTATAAAACTTCTCGCTTTGAGAGAATCATGTAAGAACTAAGGCAAGAAAGTGATCGGCATAGACAGTATCGTATGGAAATAACTTTTCATGCTTGAAATTTCTGATTTTAAAATTAGTATTTAAGAAATGCGTATACTTAATATTATTGAATCAATTTAATACTGTGCGTTATTAATTTAGCAATACTTAATTTAATAATAAGAATTGATTTAATTATAAGAGTTAATTTAATAATAAGACTTAATTTAATTATTATATTTCTCTTTTTATACACTATTATTTAGCTTGACTTGTTTACATGTTTGAAAAGTTGGCATTTTGTAAACGATTTTTCACTCACTTTGAGATGTGCTAGAGTTTTGAAATTTTGTTCACTTGTGTGTTCTTGATGACATCACACTTTTAAAATATTTTCAGATATCTGCTAAGCGTTTAATTTAACTAAATTTTGAATGGCACCACCTGGTAGTGAATTTGAAAAGAGATTGACTTCAAGATCCCATACAAAGATTCCATAGTGTTACAAAAATCGTCAGGGGGTGTATGCGAATGCAATCCGATAAGCAGGATAATAAAAAAAAATAAATGAAACTTTATTACACGAAGATTTCAGCAAAACACTAAAGTAGCACAGGCAACAAAACTGAACATCACTTGTATAAATTAGCAGCAAGGATCATCAATAAGTCTCTAACGCAGCTCTTTCAAATAGCGCTCAATGTCTTTTCAACCCGCCAGCTTCACTGTTGACCAAACTCCAACTGACTCTCTCTTGGTTTGAGAGCTTGCTTTTATATCTTTTCCAAGAGGAAGTGACGTCACATAGTAACTTCTAGAATGTTCTTGATATTTCCCGCCCTAGTAGAGATAGGACAACCTTTCATGAATTTTCTAGAAGATTCCTTTTCTCGCCAAAATGGACGCCAAGATTAGCATGTCAGGGAAAGAACTTTACAACTTTGTAACAATATTTTTGATAAATATTTATACATTAAAGACTAAAAACATAGAAAATAATGAGAATAAAAAATATCTGCATTATATTACATCAATACAATGCATTTTTAAAGGCTGTTTACTTAGGCAATATTCAGCATTGATCGCAAGAAAGTTAACAAGACAATACAATGATTAAATGAATAAAAAGATCTATAATCTTATTTCAGATATGTTTTTTCATATCTAAATTTTCTAAGAAAGGATAAAAAATAGTAAAATATAAAAAAGTATTCTATATACAATAAGATTTTTTATCAAAATACTCATGGATGGATTCAGTATTATTTGCTGTTCGTTAAATATTCTTGTTCTAAAAAGTCTCAGCTTTTACACAAATGAGACAAAACTACAAATTTTAAACACAATATTAATATTTAATTTAGATTACGACCTCTTTTAGAGAGAAATCTTTTTAACTACATAGTTCACAACTAGTATGTATTTAAATGCCTGTCTGAATCTGTTTTGGTGTAGTACAATGCAAAGTATGGTATGTTGCAAGCAATTATTTTGAAAGGTAATCTATGGTGAGCATAATAATTCAGACCAAATGAATATTTTAACATTAAGATAGAAAAATAACTTGGAAAAGAAATAGATGTGAAATCATTAGTTTAAGTTAAGCCATTTTGTCCGTAATTCATGTTTTCACAGATTGAAGATTTTGAGAATAGAAAAATTGAATTTTTAGATGTCATCTCGACTGGAACATAGACAGATTTTCAGCACCATGAGTGGGAATTATGGACTTGTAAGAATTGCTTAAGTAACACGTTAAGAGGAAGTAAAATCTTAAAAAAAATAAAAAATCAAGTATAAATGCAAGGGAAAGTAATTTTTGTGGTAATAATTTCGGTTATCATATTTCACATTAATGCATTATCATACTGCCATCAATTCTAATTATATTTTAAAGAGAGTTCTTAAATTTAAAAATAAATGCATTTCTTTATTGGATCTTCCACATTAAGTAAAAAGACGAGAAACTATCATCAATTTTAATTATTATGGTAAAGAGATATGTTGTTATCTTGCGGAATTTAAAGGCAGAATTTATTCGAATATAGAGAATTTCATTTCATAATTCAAAGTCGGCATGCGTTGTAATTTATATACAAGCCTGTTTGAGTAGATATCAGTTTGCCTTTTCAACATTAATGCAGATTTAGGGGCATAGTATAAAAAGATTTATCTACTCAATAACTAACATATTCCTCTTTATATTTTTGAAGGAGAAAAACAACTATTATTGGTGATATTTTGCAGTTTAACGTTATAACTAGGATTTTAGAAATGCTAAATTACGGCGGAGGAACTAGGTGCAGTTTAAAATATTATTTTCTGTTAAATAGAGACTAGTTACCCCTTGTTACAAACATTCGCAAACAATTCAGGACGCAGAGTGGTCAGCTTGATCGAATCCGAATCTTATCAAGCATGAGTGGGATATTGTAGGAAGATGTATTTGTGGTCTCAAATCTCTTCCGGCGACCAGTTACCTCAGTAAATTTCAATGCCCCCCCCCCTTCCCTGGTGCAGCTCGGTGAATGGCATGGCGGTATTCTAGTTCTCGCCGCGTGTTCTCCTATATTTGTTTGGAACAGGAAACACGGCTTCTGTTGTCTTAGCTTTCAATACTTCAGTATCACGAACTGGAGTGGAAAGACTCTTTCCTTGATATAACCCAAAAAGAAGAAATCATGAGGAGCAATATCAAAAGAGCGTGGAATCCAAGATTTGGTCCATCCCTTGCAATTTATCTGTCAGGCATTTTTTGTCCAGGAACCGGCGAACTACAGAATCCCAGTGAGGGTGTGCTTTATGGTCTTGAAATCTAGAGGATTGTGTCCATAACGATGTCTGAACTTCCCTTTGAACAGAAATGGCTGATTTGGTTTCATGGAATCACAAAACAGTTAGCGGCCCCCCCCCCATCTGCGCCATTTCGGTAAAAATTAAGTTTTAATTCACTTCCTACCATTATGAGCCATTTTCGGCACTTATTCGATGAGAAAAAAAACTCTGTAAAAATAGGGGAGTTATCAAAACAAAATAATTGCATGGTAATTGAATTTTCTTTATATCTCATAATGAGCTGTACACTTGGCCCAATCCCCATTTTTGTGATTTTTACTTCATTTAAGGTGTGTTATGTGTAAGTAATAAATAATACGCAGTGGACTCCCCGTATAATGTGATTTCCTATTTCGAAGAACCCCGGTAGCAGAAAATGCGAGGCGGGCGACGTGGGTCGCAGATTATTTTCTTTGGAACGTCTGCAGAGCCAATTGCGATGCGCAAGAATCGCGTTTGCTTTCATCTAGCTGTCATCGCGAGGTTTAAATTCCAGACTTAATTCGATTTCTACGCTTTGTAGTTGTAGTTATCTTTGTAGTTATTGGAAGCAGTGTGTGAAAAATGGGGATTAGTAACAGATAATGTTAGCCATCTTAAAACAGGAATTATAGATGGAAGTCATTCTGACGCGGGAACAAAAAGATAAAAAGAGTTTTCATTCTTTTAAATTGTTCCCTTTCCGGTTACAGAAAAGTGGTAGCTGATATTTTCAGAAATATTAGTCAAGTTTCGACAAGAAAATCACATCAAATGTTTGAAAAATCATTAACAATTCAGAATATATATTTAATTTTTTTCAGGTAATGGATAAATTCAGGCCACAGGGGGTATAATTTTTGACTATGCAGTCATGCCGTCGACAGAAAATTTATCCATATTAGAACTCCGATGGCGAGTGGTCTTCGAAAAAATTCGCCATTCGAGTTCTCTTCCATTTTTTTCCATTTTAATTGTTTTTCTTTTATATTCTAATTGTTTTTCTTTTATGTGTTTTAATTATTAGAGCACGATTTTTTTGTTGTCTAATTCTATAGTGATTTGTTGGTTAATTGTAGAACAATATTGTTGATGAAATCACTGGATGCTGCTGAGTTGGGCGCGCAAAAAGGTGTACTGTTATCGCTATTGTTTACTTCTTCTGTTTCTTCTGTATTTTTTCTTTTTTGTATTCTATTATCTGTATTTGTATTTTATTGGAAGTTGCTGCATATGCGCCATTTTGCTTAATGCAAAAGTTTAATTTAATTAATTTTTAATATCTTTTGTTAAATTATATTAATTGTAACTGTCAGAATATCTACCTTGCTTTTATATAAGTATGTTTTAATGTGTCATATATTTCATCATGTTTATTATATTTCATAAAATACAAATTGCATCTGATATTAATATGATCATTTTGCTATTTAATTATTTTGGTTATATTATGAATAAAAACCTATATTTCAAAAATATTAACCATTATGAACCCAATTTATAAAGTGTGCCCAAATGAAAAGGACACCTTAGCTGTATCGGCGTTGTATGAAATCCCAGTGAGTTAATGTGCTAGCCGATAGATGGTGTGATGGTATTCCAAGTTGCACCTGCGTAGTTAACGGCTTCGCATCAATATCCTCATTTCTGGAGAGTTGTTTCCGCAGTTTGTTGCATGATGGATTCCTCCAGATCAGCACAGAGAGCAGTTATCCAATTTCTTCGCGCAGAAGGGGAGCATATTTCACAAATTTATCGCAGGATGAAAGAAGTGTACGGAGAGCAGTGTCTCGCACGGTGCACCATATTCCGGTGGTGTCAGAGTTATGAGGCAGAACGCGTAAACATCAAGGCCTTGCCACGCCCTGGGCAGACGCACATTGTGACCAACAGTGCCACGATTTCGGATGTGGATGAGCTCATACGGCAGAATCGTCGGATAACAACACGTGAAATTGCTGTTGGACTGTCGATAAGCAAAGGAACTGTGCATCACATAATCCACAAAAAGCTTGGTTATGGCAAAGTTTGTGCACAGTGTGTACCCAAGCATCTGTCAGAGAATCAGAAGACGGCGAGAATGGGTGTTTGCCTCACCCAGCAATTTCTACACTGAAGCCATCCACTCCCTTCCTACGCGCTGGGATCAGTGTATCAATGTCAATGGCTATTATTTATAGTTGTACTGTTCCACACGAGCTGTAATTAGAATATTGTTATTAAAATTTCTTTACATATGACTGTAGTCTCCTTTTCATTTGGGCAGATCTTATATTTTAATGCTTACAAGGTTGTATAAAAAGATAGCTCATGCTTTGTTTACATCCCACTGCTTGCTGTCGCTGACTCAACTAACAATTTCTTCTACTGGGCGCAGAACGTGGGGAATTCTTGTATTACCGTTGGTTTTCAAAGAAACGCGATCAGTAATACATCTAATAAAACAGAGTAACCCAATTAGTTTACTTAATTTATATTTAGATGCATTCATGACAATGACAAGATAATTGACGACGACTAATAATAGTTAAAATAGATATCTTTATCTTTATTAGATGATAAAAATATAAGCATATATAAATACAACCGATTTAATCTTAATCCTCGATTAAACATACTTACGAAGTAAATTAGCCGGGGTCAGCAGAAGGGCGATGTAATGGTAGTTCGTCATTTCTAATAATACTACTACACATTACTGTAGCCAACGTTATCACAATTCTAACCGTTTTTATATCGGTAAAAGATGTGACGTTTATAGAATCTATTTAGCATAAACCCAAACTGGTTTGCTTTACTGATTGATTAATGTTAGATCTCGTCTAACAATAACCATGATTCGAAAAGGTTGATCAAAAAGAACATTTTGGCAATTAGTATTTGTAGCAAAGCTAACAGGAATACGTTCTACATAATAGGAAATGACGGTATAGGGACATACATTATCGGACGAATATATGAAAGCTGAAACATGTCTCTAAATTGTAACTTCGTTTATTTCTATAGAGATGCGAGTCAGTTTGAAATATTTTTATTGCCAACAGACTGTTAATGTTAATAACTTATTTCAAACATATATAAAACTATCTTTAATTGAAAGTTGAATAAAATATTTTCTCTTATACCCTTAAACGTGTTTATGTATTTTTTTCATAAACTTTTACTTTTTGTGAACAGTCACCTTCAATGTTCATATTTAAACAATAGGTAAGTGTATACATTCGCTTTCCTAAACAACAACAACAAAAAAAAAAATCAAAAACTATGCGAAAATGTTAACTTTCTCTTACGCGTTATGCTTTATCCTAGGTGCAATATTTATCCCGCTGTAGGAGACTCATCGAAATTCGTTTCTTCGCATCATACGAATTCATGTTATACGAGAGTCCACTGTCCTTAAAACATAATGTTCATTTATTAAATTAAGTCTAAAGATGGTTGCAAAGAATTGAGGTTGTATCATGAATGTTATTACAATAGTAAGAACATAAGAGTAGTTAATTAGGCTAAAGCAGGTGGGGGGGGGTACCTACGGCCTTACCAGTTATTTACAGTTTGCATTGAAACAATATACTTGTCTGTAATATAATAATAATCATAGAACAATAACCTTTAAAATTCTGCTCGTGCGGCCTTTTGCCCAACTGCCAACGTTTAATTAGGCCATTGCCTTTCTGTGCAGAAAGGTCACAACTTCTGGACTAAGGCCTTATTGGTCCAAGTTTAGAAGGAATTTTTCCGATGTTTTTTAAATAAATAAACCCAACAGAATAATATATGTATATAGACTAGTAATTTTCCTAGGCAAGACTAATTTTTCTTCATTATTAAACCTTCAGGACAAACAAACATTTTTGTAAAACATAAAATTAGTCTTAATTATGATGCATCAGCCACATGAGCTAATTCATGTAATATTTAAATATTTGCACTTTTATTAAATACTAGCAGTACGCGCACGGCGTTGCCCGTGGAATCAGGACTTCAACAAAATGAAAAAAAAAAACGCCTACAATGACATGAAAAAGTTTTGAAAGCAAAACAAAACAAAAGATACACATTATTGATTTTCCCGCTTATTTTTTTTTCGCGATAATCAATATTAAAAAATTGCAACGTGAAAATTATTATACTGCAAGCTAAGTATGCGAGATGAATAAATACGTTAAGATACTGCCGAAAATAATAATCAGTCATTCAATTCAAGATTATGACGTCACCTCCCCTTCAACCAATCACACAGCCATCTGCGTTCCGAAGAAGTGCCGTGCCGCGCGAGGAACTCTCTCCATAAAAATAACTCTCAACCGCCCAGAAAAAAATTAATTTAAAAAATACTTGAAAAGATATTTTAACCGTTGTTGTTTTAAATCCGACACAACCGTTCTACTTATAAGCTGAAAAAAATTGAAAATAATAGTGCTATTAGAAAGTCGGATGCAACAAATTTAAAATCAAAAGTAGCATCTTGATGCCAAAACTGTGTATTTTTTTAAAATTTCTCAAAATTCAGTAAATTGCGTTAGAAATTCAAAACTAACTTCATCAGAACGGTAATCGCGTGCTCTTTCCGATGGTGTATCTATTTTTGTCGTACAGTTATTTGAAACCATTCTATTGAGAAATTAGCGCGAAAAATCAAACAAAACAACACAAAACATTAAATAAAAAAAATTCTAGATTAAATTTTAAAATTTCGGCTTGGAGGTGCATTCAGTCACCATTACGTCTACCTGTGTGCCAAATTTCATGGCTGTAAGTGCGATAGCTTCGTCTGGACATCGCGCGCACACACACACACACACACACACACACACACACACACACACTGCTTTTCATTCTTACTTTTAACTTCATTTATAGCAAGTAACCCACGAATGTTAAACTTGTATATGATAACGAAATGCATTTTTTAAAGAGTTTACACTAAATAATGGACATAAAGAATTTTTGCTATAAATATCAAATTTGGTTTACTTTTTCTGGAGTGATGAATATGATGAGAGATGATACGAGAGTGAATTTTTCGCTTATAAAAAAGGATTGCTAAACTCTTAAGATTGATAATTTTTAGAGTGATTTATTCAGTTGTGCAAAGGAAATCTTTTATCAGATAAAGCAATATAAATTTAAATAACTTTAGTAAAAACAATTTTTTAAAACAAGATTTTATTATTGTACTAAAAAGTAGAATATTTTATCTTAATTATTTTCCAATTCTTAGTTTTTAATTTATAATTCTTTCATTTAAATATTACAGGAATTTGAAACTAATTTTTTCTTAAATTCACTAACTACTATGTGGCACCAGTGGTGTGGAATAAAATTTAATTATATCAATTGATTAATTGATAATTAAGTTCTGACAATATTAAAATAGTGTTTTGTCATCGATACTACGCAAGTTACAAAATTTGAAAACTCTGCCATATCAGGAAGTGAGTGAAAAATCCATTACAAAATTACATCGTTACAGACATGAAATAAATCAAGTTAAATAAAAGCATGCGAAAATACAGTTCTTTTGGTATAAGATTAAGTGAATAATACAGCAGATTACATGGATCAGACAGTTTTCTTATAAATGAAAGCTTATAAGGACCCGCTTGCATTAATACAATAACAGTGGCAGTGGCGACTATTGAGTGGCAAAAGTAGTAGGGAAAAATATTTATAGACACTGAAAGGTTCTCGGAGTATAAAGGATAGTCAGCAAAATTTAAAAATTTAGTTAAAAATTAGCTAAATTGCCCGGACACTATTGTTTTTCTATAATTCCTAGTTTTTGGCAGCTAAAATGAAGTAAAAATTTAATTTTTTCAGCAAAAAGTAGGGGTACAATCGCCACTAAACAGTGGGAGTTGCCAGACCACGTGATCTCATTATCCCACTAAACTTTTCATTGTGGGTTGTACTCATACTTCACCCATCAGCAGGGTCCCCCCCCCCCCACTCAGCAGGGATTGACACCGTCAAACATTAAAATTTCGTCCCAGACAATTACAGTGACTTTGAAAATGTTACTTGGCAAAGACCCACATATTGGCCTTTTTGCATTTTTAATCTCCTTAGGTTTTTATACCCTTGTTTAAAGTTACTTTTATGCTTTTTCGCCCATGGACACTATCACTTTACCTTGTGAGTACATTGAATCATTTTACTTTGTACATGTTTTAACAGGGTATAGCTGTACAAATCTTTGAAAGGAAAGTAAAGACTTGTTTGGCTCTTCCTCCAGTAAACCCCAAACCAAACTAAGCCAAATCCCCCCTCGTGGAACTAATTTGCGGGAAACTCTAATCATCATTATTTATGGCGTGCTCAAATTAAAGTGGGACTGTGGTTCTCGCGGAATTATTCTGTGTTGTAGAGCTTTGAGATTTATCTGGTAAATGTTTGTCAACAGAAATCTCGCATGAAACGGTAGGTGGTAGTGTGGCGTTGAGTGAAACAAAGCAAGCAACGTCATGCCATGGATTTCTCCTGACAGGTTCAGAGCGCAGTAATACAATTTTCGTCGGTAGACGGTTTTAGAAGAACCGACATTTACAACCTATGGGAACCTTTGGGCATGGGACTGAGCGTATGTCGCGTAGTGCAGTGAATTTTAAACTAATGACTGAGTGTACTGAACTGTTCGTGGTATGTCAGCTGTGCGTGTATGTCCATGATTAAAACCATTGCACCATCTAAAACTGCATTTCGTGACATACATTTAGTCTCATACACATTCGATTGTATATGTCGGTTCCTCTAACAGCTTCTGCCGACAAAAATTGGATTACTGTGCGTTGGTCCTGGTCTAAGCCTTCCAGGCACTAATTCGGACTCTGGCAAAGGAGCTGTTGATTGCTAACATGGGTTGAAACCATCAGCAAATGAAGCATCCAGCTCAACAGATTTTGGAAAAATAGATATTATTGCCAATTCTGCAACAACCATCGACTCTCTTTTCTTTCCCCAAGGTTATGAAAAAGAAAAATGAAGGCTACGAACCTAGTGAAAAGAATGAAATTGGATCAGGATTAATTAGATAATTTAGCTTGAGTCCATTTTCTTTTTTCATTATTAGTATTTTTAGGTTGCGATTAACTCTGATCATTGAATGTGATGATGATGGGAGTACCGTTTTGATTTAAATGGAAATATCCATCGAATACTTCTTGTAAATGTTCAAATCTTTATTGAAAAGAGAAGGAAAATGTTAATAAAATTAAAATCGAAATGAAGACTTTCCAAGAAGGAAGTATTTGAAGAAGCAAAGAAAGCTAAAGCCGATGTTTGAAAATTTATGAATCAATGAATCTTCAGAAACTGAAAAATGTGACAGTGCATCATGTAAAACTTCATTAAAGCTCCTAAGCTTAAGTCTGAAGCTGCAAAAGCAGACTGGGATTAAAAACGGAAAAGACAGCTCTGATATTTCTTATTTCTTAATCCTATTAACTTCTCTTTTCCCTTTTAGAAACACAATTATTTTGAAAAGCACTTTCGAAGTTTTTTTTTATATAATTACTGATTTCTTTTAAAAGTATTCGAATTATTAGTAGAAACTTCTGTACGTAGGAATAACAGTCATTCTCGCATTAATCCTCATTAATAGTTAGAAATACTGGAAATAACTAAAGTTTGTTTGAGATTAAAATCAGAAATTGGACGAAATAAGCTGAGAACCCTTCATGATGTGCACTAAGAGAATCAAATTCAATAACTAAAAATCTCTCTTCTTTTTTCTTTTCTACCATTAATTATAATCTGCGCTGTGATACATTTTTTCATCTCTCCTGTTCTCCCTACCCCTCTTATGAATCAAAGTTTACATATTTCTAAAGAAAGCATTAAGCTCGGAGCTCGCATTTATAAATAATCGCGTGTTACCAGTAATTGAAGCAATTTTGGGATAGAAAGTGTATCTTGAATATATATTTTATTTTAGCTAGGGTCTTAAGCCGGTAAAATTGCGGTTATTGAAGTAAAATAAGTTGGAGAATACGAACAAAGTTGCTGTAAAAGTAGATAATTTATGCATATGATTTAGAAATTTTTGAAACATGAATACATACACGCATTATATATAATATCGAACCAATTTTTTTAAAAAAATATACGAACTAATAAAAAAATTCTTCCGAAAGCCTTAACATTTATATACAGAAAATTACACAATTTCTATTTAAAAAGACTATAGTAAGCTGTGACCTAGACAAACCCGCATGTATTTCTCCCTGGACACATGAGCAATGATTATCTGTCATTGTATTCAATAATCAAATCAATTAATTCATACTACAGCCAAACCCCGGTGCAACGGACACTAGATATAACGATCCCTTTCTAATAACGAATTTTTCAAATGGTTTCAACCGAATTCCTATGCCACTAATGCATTTTCAAATGTTTATAACGATATTTAAAAGCAAGACATTCGGATACAGCGAATCAAATTCTACACTTTTCAAGCATAGTTTCAGGTGTTTAACGAAAAATTACTACTTATTTTCGCACTTTAGAGAAATAAATGTAAGCACAATTAATTTTCCTGTTTAATTTTTTAAGAACAAATATTTATTTTAATTCATTATAGCCCATTACAAATTGAAATTTAATACAATTAATTTGTTAAACACAGAAATGCATTAAAGCATTATAGGAAGTCTTGTGTTACCAATACTTGAAAAATCAGATATAGTGAATCCTCGGTTGTAACGAACTTCTGGATCATTATAACTGATGTTGATTGTGTTTGCTTTCTATCTTTATTCTCTTCTGTATATACATCGATTCTTCCCTTATATGGCTAAAATTATTAAATTTAATATCATCTTATGCTGATTTTTTTAGGTTGATTGCTTATAGGAAAACTACATATTGTAATGGTTCTCGTAACATGACTTCGGAAAAATCGTTGCCATATTTCTCAGATCAAGGTTCCTTGAAACCAAAAGGCCATTTTCGTATATGGTCCATACAGCTCAACGG
>BGPR01014514.1:0-39041 GCA_013235015.1 Araneus ventricosus
AAATTATTATGAAATAAAATGCACATTATGCAAAGTAATATATGCTACCTCCTTTTAAAAGAAAAAAAAAAATCCCCCCAAAGAGCTTGAACATTAAATTTGACATAATATACAGAGGGAAAAAGTTATTGTTGAATGGAAATAAACAGTAAAGCACCGTTTACACGTCATTTCATCACAGTCCCGATTTATTCATATTCATTGCAATGATAAAGTACTTCGTCTATGCAACGCAAAGCACTAGCTAAATATTGTTTTCCTCCATTTTAGTATGTGAACTGTGATAAAGATACCATGACTTCAAAACTATTCACAATTGATGAATTAATAGAAAATAAACTGTCTGGTGCTAATTTAAGCAATGACGAAGAAGTTATTCCACCTTTCTTTAAAGACACAGTGGACTCCATTGAAAAACTTCGAACTTATTATTATTATTTTGTCAAAACAGAGTATTAGCACGTCAGACAACGGTTGAAGATTTTCTTAATTAAACGCCAATCTGTAAGCACATAAATCGTATAAGATATGTACAATAAGTACTCAAGATATGCAATAAAGGTACGATTTTTCTCACTTTTACGATAAATTATTTAATTAATGATTTTCATTCTATGTAGTATCTTAAAAAACTTTAAAATTAATACTTTTAAATGAATTTGAACTTATGAATTTGAATTAGTAGCATTAAATTTGTAATACTCAAAGTTATTTATTAAAATTTTGATTATACGTCCTTTTATGCCAGTCCCTTGAAAGACGTATATATGGTGTTTACTGTATAGGATAATAATGACAGGAATGGGTGAATGATAATCTACAAGTTCATTCCAGATACAATCTATAAATCTACTCTATAGTTAACCTTTTTCTGATAGGTAGTGCAGATTCTGTACCAAAAGATATTTTACATTTACTTATAGGGTGGTACATATGCTATAGGGGAGACCAGGGTACATTGGACCTAGGGGTACAATGGACCACCCCCATTATTTATTTCATGTTTTTGAACGTTTCATATTTTGTCACATAGATGCCAGGTCTGTAGTGCTGAAAAAAACTTTAAAACCATGTGCCTAACTGACATTTAAGCCATGTTATTCTTGACGGGTGATTTGTAGTAGCTAAAAGTAAATATTTTCAGTTAAGAATATTTTCTTTTCTGGATTAAAGAATTATGATTCAGAAAACATTACTCTACACAATAAAAAGTTAAGATAATATATTATTATATTTAATGCAGCTAAAATAAATGAATATTAATTTTTTTTTTATCTATTTGTTGTCAATGTTCCACATGGGGTACAATGAACCATGGTCCATCCCCAGTTCTGTATCCCATATGCTTTTAAGTCAGACATTATATGAGAATAAGCAAATTGTTTTATTTTAATGAGTTAATTAACCATTGAATCATGTAGTGCACACATTTTTTAAGTGTAATCTATGTATTAACCCTAAATAGGCACTAAAAAAATATTAAACTAGGTTTTATGTTATTTGTTTGAGATTTTTTCTCTTGTTTATATTTTATAAACATTCAGTAAAGTTTTAATTCTTATATTATAGCTATATTAAGGAAAAATTAAATAAAAAAGTATGATTCTTTAAAAAAAAATAATGCACCTATTAGTTTGTATGAGTATTATGCATAAATTAAGTGTTGAATGATATAAAAATAATTAAAACAACACAAAAGTTGTTTGTTATTATAAGGCAATGATTCGCCTAATTTGAATTTTCTTTCTATCTTCAATCGTAAGGGAATTATGGGAAAACTTCCACCCCCTTTGAGCTAGATAGCCCATCTAGGAACTCGACCGAGATTTTCACTATCCTTACAACATATCCCATGCTGGTTAAATTTACATCAAAATTACTCCAGGTATCGTGTTCACAAGATAACATAGGAAAAAGCATTATATATATATATATAAATCTAAATATAACTTATTATATACAATCAAACAGAAACAAAGTAAACAAGACATATCAAGAAGTTAAAAAGTTTATATATATATATATATAAACTTTTTAACGAAGGGTGGTTTTGGGTTCTAGGGGTCATGATCGGTGAAGATCTGTAGAAATTTTCCGGAAGTCGTGTCATGAGAACCATTGCAATAGGTCGAGTTCCTATAAGGAATCTACCTAAAAGAGACTAGTACTGTTCCATAAAAGTATTTCCATAGATGACCAATCTCTTGTAAATGTTCCAAGATATTATGATGAGTTTTCCAGAAACTAAAGTTTCACAAGAAAATGGGAGACTTTCAGCAACACAAAAATCTTTTTAATGTGTTGTTTACCAACTTTAATAATCATTAATTTTGCAATATATGTATGAAATGAAGTCATGAATAAACAAATATGAAACATCTTATGATATTAAAAAATGTACTGTATTAATATATTTTTTTAAATTTCCTGGTGGTCCATTATACCCCAGCCTTGGGGTGCAATGGTCCACTTTGTTACTAGTTACCAAAAAATAAATATTAAAAAAAGTATAGATAATTATAAATTTAAAACGAGTGTAATATAAACCTTAATATATAGAGAATATGTACACATTTTTTCAAGCAAAAAAAATCAGTACTTTGAGAGTAAACAATGAAAATTTACAAAAGTGGTCCATTGTACTCCGTCTCCCCTACTAGTAAATGATTAGGATTTTCTTCCTTGCTGCACTAATCTGTTGAGTTTCTAATCACACTGAGTATAGTATTACCCTATTATTTTATGACATGCATGATGTATAAGTGTATTGTTAATGAGGAACATTCAACCTCTAAAGTCTTTTATTGGGTTGTTGAAATTAAATTCTAAACAAAGTGTACACCAAAATAGAAAAGTTGAGCAAATAACTGGATGTTTCATTTGAGTTTCCAGCATATTTCACCCGAGTAAGGTTAAGTTGGCTGAAATGAAGTTATGAGATTTACATGGGTTAGCTTTGTAAAACAGAAAAATAGTTTACGGGAGCTGAAATCCCTGATGACACAATGTCTCTGATGTTTTAATTTTCCTTTTAGCTAAAATTTTAAACAAACAATAGTACACTGAATAAATATGCTACGTCAAAAATTCAGTAAAAAAATCTTATTGACCGATGCTTTTTGATGTACAGATTTCCTTTGTCTTTTGTTGGGAAATTTCGGGCTAAGAGAAGCTATATTTGACGTAATGCAAGCTTCTTACAGAAAAATTTCCAATTATTATTTTGAATCCATTTCGAATAGTTCTTAGCCCTTGAAAAAGTGGACTGTAATGGATTCCTTGTTTGCTTTTTTTCCGATTCCCTCTGAGTTTATCTTTGTTTTTTTTGGCTTTCTTTGAATGAATTTCCATTATTAACCGATACCTTACTCATCACTGTAGGCTTTGTATTGATTGAGAAACAGGGAGATTGCCAACAGAATTAAATTATAGGATCACATACCATTTAATAGGATTACACCTCTTAGCTTCCTAATGACTTGAAAAGGAAGGCAAGCATTTTATTTGTTTCTTCACTAAAATAAAATGGAAATCAACTTGTTTACAAGAAATTTAGCCTGCAAGCATATGCATGGGGTCATGCCCCTCTTTTGTTGGAAAAAAAAAATCTATGGAACTTTTCAAAACTAGCAATTGTTACTTCCCGTGTCATTCAGAAAGGGGGGATTAGAGCAACAGATACAGAAAAAAATAAGCAGTTTCATTTTTCTATCAGAAATTACTTATTTCATATATAAAAAGTTTTATATGAACAGAGTGGATAAAAAAGTAATAAATGTAGAAAAACTTATGGAAAAATGGAGGCGAGACAAATTTACCTTATTCTTGTTGAAAAATCACATTTGTATCAGAAATACAACTTATACGCAAAAATATATTCATATATTATGGGCAATATTTCTTTATTAGAAAAGCGAATAAAATAAGGAGTAGCTGTCTAACAATTCTGGGTCAAAATGATCCCACATATCCGTCATGTATCAAAAATCAGTATGTGGTTAAAAGAATTTCAGTCTTAAAAGGAAATCAATTTAACTTAGACATAAATTGAAGATTAAAATGGAACAGAAAACCTTGTTCACGAATGATTTAGTAAAAAGTTCAGGCTGCAAGTTGAAAAATAAAAAAACAGTACATTTTTTTAAATATCATTTAAACTGGCAAAAATTAAAATTTTAACTCTAAAACTGCTATACAGAAGTTAAATTGCACAGTTCAGCTGCATCAGTTGTCTCCTTGGGCTATGTTTACAAAATTTAGCAAAGTCTCACCATTTTGAGGCAAGATTAATTTTTGCTCACTTTATTTATAATGTGACGGCACTATATAAATACACAAAATTTCAAATAAAGAACTGCAACTATTCTACATTTCCTTTGATAATTTTTATTTGTTTAGCTTGCAGAATGTAGGTACAAAATTAGAGTCTGCAAGTCTTCTCAAGAATAAAATTAAATTTTAGAAGTATTTATGATCTTTTTGCCCAAACTGATAATTTTAAACAATATTTGCAAGAAAATTACAACAATCATCTAATGTTTCAATATTCAGAGCTGAAGATGAATTATATTGGCTAGGAAAGATCTATACTCAATACAAAATAACATTATTAATTCAAAAAGTTCACGAAACAAAGATCATAAAACTAAATAATTTTGTTCTTCAGTATTACCCTAGCATATAAGAGAATAATAAATGTCATTTATAGTTCATATTACATGTTCAAAATCTGGCATATAATACTGAACCATAGAAGTTGAGGTACCAAAAATTCTCAGTTTTGGCACAAATTGGTGCATAAATATGTAATCCAACACATCAATTCAAAAATTCATTTCCTGAAAGATAATAAATATTTTTTTTTGAAAAATAATGCTTACTTGTATTGACATTATTAATAGAAAGCATCATAAATAAGTTTATAAAACTTAAGGAATAGTTTTAATTTACCCAGCCTTATAAGTTAATTTCAAAATGATTTATTTTATTTATTTACTAAGAGCAGATAAACAGAGTTTTTTAAATTATTTTGTATAAGTCCATTATTTTCAATCAAGTATAAATCAATATTGAGAAAAATAATTGAACATTTTCTTTTTATTTCTGCAGAAATGCCAACAAAATACATATATGCCAAGTTTGGACGCCAAATTTGGCGATCTACGAGAATCATGACGCCGCGTGCGCCACAGCATCAGTATCAGTATGCTATGCTTTACAATACAGTAGTCGCAAATGGGAGGTAATTTGTTCAATGTGGTTGGATATCTGCGTTTGTGTTTAAAATTTCATCACTGCTTTCACTCCTGCATATTCCGTCAGTAGAACGATCTTTTCTGAAAAACTTTCATCGAATTGAGTGTTCGTTATCTTCTTGAATATTTATGATGCAGAATCAAAATGTGTTGAGGTATTCGGCAACCTTGAATCATAAGTTTCCTAAGGAAATATGTAATCAAATACAGGTACATTCTCAACGATTTTATATTATCAGAAGGGGAAGCTTTTTGAGATTCTGTTTCCCATTTAAAAACTGGATCATTCAAAAATCTTTATGGCCGACTTGATAAATGAAACTGTGTAATGGGTGTATACCAAAAAACACGAAGATATTTCTGAACAAGGACAAATGATTACTTTGATAAATCAGGTAATATTTCATAGGTAAATTTTAGGAGTGTGAATATATTCTTTTTCAGCTAAATAATATAAAAAAAGCAGCTACCATTTTTTTAAAAAAGTAAGTGTACTTTTCACCTTGAGTCGAGGTATTTTTCTCACAAAATAAACATACGCCATTATATATAAAAAAAAAAATGCAGTTTTTGTATCTTTTAAAATCATTCGATAAGTTGTAATTTTCTACACATGCAAGTAATAAGCAATTATACCATTAGAAAACATCAAATTTTAATCCCCGAGTTAGTCATCATAAGGCATACGTGTCGCATCGTTACAGATCGTTTGGGGCAGGGGTATTGGTTACTGCTTGATGACTTTCTTTCATCTCCGTGGTGTGGAAGTAGGGGGGTTATCCACAAATTATTTTATGTTCTGTATTCGCCTTATCTCTGTCATAAAATAAATATCTCTAATCTGTTTTGTAGAATAAATAAATATGAAATACTTTTCTCCATGATTCTATGAGCAAATTTTTTTTTTTTTACTTTTTCTGTTTTAAATTTATTATTATTAATTAAAAATGTCGATTATTAACGTTTTCGTTTTCCTTTATTTCCTAAAGAATCTTAGATGACTTTTTACTCTATAATTAGTATTTAAATGATTTAATTTGTGTTACAGAACCACGTCACAAAGAATTTTGTATTCTATTTGAATTTTGTTTTTGTTTGCTTGCACCAACGAGCTTTATTTTTTTTACCTTTTTTTTATATCTTTATTTATTATCATAAAATTATTTTTTTATGGCGAGGATAGTGTATGATTAATGTTTTCATAATACCAATCTAAAATCATTAAAGAATATGTTGATTAAATTAATTCGTCATTTATCCAGTAAAGAAGTGTACAAAATTTCGAAACTGTATCCGAGTTGAATAGTTTATTAGTAAACAACTAACCTCTACTCGATCGCTATTGGCTTGAGAATTATGGGAAACGCCACTAGGCTATGTTGTAATAAATATTGTTAGATTTTTAACTATTAAAAGACTCTTAATTCTAAATATTTCGTGAACTATAAAAGATTTCCGAATTTGGTTTGACCAGAATTGTTATGGGGTTAGTTTTGTGAAAGCAACAATCTCCCGAAAAAATTTTTATGACCAACTCCGTTTGTAAACATAACTTAAAATTTCCTAAATAGGTCTTCGGCACTGTTCAGAAATGTGTGATCGTGATTAAATACTTTAAAATAAATATATTTGGAAGCAATTATAACATAGGGACCTTCTTTATCGCCGAGAATTACTTAGGTGCGATTTTTGTTTACTTAATTTGAAATCGCATAAACTTGATCATTTGGCGGTTTTTCTAATAATTGTGTTTATTTCTTCCAGATATCAAGATTTGTAACTTTGGATATGGTAAGTATAGGGGAAACATCGGTCTGGCTTGATTACTGCTGATTGTAAACAAATAATTTAGGCCTAGTGCATCATATACATTTCATAATGGTATTTTCAGAGATAGAGTAGGTATCAAGTGTCAAAAAAGAACTGAACATATTTTTATTTGATACTCTTGAAGAAAAACTTTTAATTTTTCGTGTTTGTATTTAGGTAGCATATAAGATTAAGCTTTCATAGTAAGTATTAATATTGGAATTAAATATAATTATCTTATTTTGTTTATATCCTATGTTAACTAAGGCTGTGTTTACATGTTTTTTTTGATGAGGTGTTTTAAAGTTTCTATTAATTGGCTTTAAGTTTATATATATTATATTTTTAAAAAGGTGCAATTCTAAAATTTCTTATTTGATTTTTAATTAATTGGAAACTTTTAACGGTGTTCGTCAAAATAAACGTTGAACGTTTATTAAATTCAGCACAATTAGGAAAGTAACCGATACAAATATTTTAATTTTAAATGTGTAATTGTATATTGATAAAGAAAATAAAGTTTTAATATTTAAAAGTTTTGTTTTTAGGAATTAAAAATGTATTACTTTATTTTGAGGTACAATTTGCCTATTAGGAGAAGTGTTCCCAAATTAGTGCCTATCGCTATAAAGATTCTTGATTTATTCACATCTAGTTATGAAGCAACATTTCTGGCCATTTGTGATGGATCTTGTGATTGCGAAACTTGGATAACTTCAGAGTTGGATTTCCTGCTTCAAACTTGCACTCCATACTATTTTGAGGAAGATGAATTTAATATATATCAAGCTTATGTTGATGTGGAATTAAGATTTGAATCATGAAACTGATAGCCATCGCCTGCTATTTAATTTTATAGAAATGCAGTAAAACCTTTGATGCATTTAATTTTTAGCTCTGTTGGTGAGTACATCATTGATAAATAAGGTTATTTGTTGAATGAGGTAAGGAAAAATATGTCTTAGTCATTTTTTGATGCAGTGGATGTCAACAGACTCTATACTTGACAATCTACTGACTGAGTTTTGGAATTGAAAGACCATGTGTTCAAAGTGCTATTCCACTAACATCTACCACTTAGACATGCTTGTTGCTTTTGAAATGCCATCACTTGTTAAATGCTTTCATATTGATGTAGTGTGGAAAGAAGTGCCAACTCGGTGCCATTTTTATTTTCTGAGTGATAATCTGAAATGCAAGACATCACTTTTAGCCCTCGTGCAGTTTCAAAATTAATGTTAATATAATAAGCCATTGAATTGTACCTGCTATACTTATCCTAATAAGCAAATAGTAGAAGCTATTTAATATATTAGGCTAGTGGCAGATATTGGGACTTTTATGAAAAGTAAATAGTGTAATGGTACCATCTTGACAAAACTTTGATAACTGTTATTTTTGAAACTAAATAGCGATTTTACATTTTTTTTTTTTTTCATAAAATTTTAATTTGTCTTTGGTCACTTGGAGGGTTAGAATTTTAATTTAATTATTTTGATATAATAACTTATGGGTGTGAAAAATAAGATTACAAATTGAATTTTTTAATTAAAAAAAATGTGAAAGAATCTTCATAGGCTGAAGATTTTTCCCCTGCCTTTTTTTTTTCCTATTGAAGAACTGATGTTCAGTTTTTAAAGAAATTTATATATCGTAGATTTTTAGTAGCATTGTTTATTTTTAGCTTTTTAAAGTAATACGTTGTTTCCATTGAAGTGAGAAACTGTTTATTACCAATTAGCTCTACATTTATTTCATTGTTAGAAACATCGCCTACAAAATTAATTATACCATCATTGAATTATTTCAGTATTCTGGGTTTTTTGTTGTTGTTGTTGTGTGCCTGTATTAAGTTACATGTGATAATTCACTCTACAATATTTTTTTTAGAATTACATATCTTACATTCTGAAATAATACTATTGGTTTTTCATGTAAATTTTTTGTTTATTTATGCAATAATTTCTATTTTATTTTACGATGTAAGGCTGCTTTTATGACTGTCTTGTCTATCTGGATAGTGAAGATCAGAATACATGTTTGATATAGCTTATAATTATTATATTTTCTGGTGAATTTTAGTACACTTTTATAATTTATAAAGCTGTACATTTATTTCTGATTTATTTTTAGACATGACTCTCTCTATTAATTGAATAAAATTCGTAATTTTTATATATGATAAATTAACTTTTTAAATGATTTCAATATCTTTAGATTTACATTTTTTCTTTCTTTAAAAAGGCGTCACCATACCTTTGAATAGATTCTCTTAATATACTAAATTCTTGCAATTTAATCTATAAATTAATACCTTTGAGTACTTTTCTCCTTCTCGGCAACAGTCGGAATGCATTCCAAACATTTTTTAAAAAGGAAATTTGTGTGGCTTTTTAAGAACAACAGTTTGATAGGCTTATGAAAAAGTATGTTATCAAGCTTGATGAATTATTCCTCATATTTTGCTTTTGTTGTTTTCTGTTTTCGCTGTGCATAGATTTTGTTAGAATAGCAGGATTTTCTCCCAGTCCAATTTATCATTTTAATAGCTGTACAGAACAGTGTGTTTCAAATTCTTTTTAAGTTCTTTTATCCCTGTTTTTACATGATGTATTTATTTTCTGTTCCTCTTTTCATCATATTTGTTTTAACTTTTATGTGATTCTTTTGAAATTTAATTCTTAATTTTGCTTATGATTTTTTGCTATTTTAGATTCTTCACTTCACTTGAAGTAAAATATGAATTATTTCTAGTATCTATTGGAATTGTTGAAAATATTATTTTTTCTGTTTTAGGTGATTATTGCTTACCTTCACCTGTTTAACAAGTTCATGAAATGTTAAGCCTCCTGTCTGTTTGTATTCGTCGACTGTATAATCTCTCAATATGTTTAACAATCTCTGGGAGAAGAAAGCAAATGTGAACTGTATGTTTGATAGACAAGAACTTAACAATGTGTAGACTATTTCACTGTGACGAAATTGAGTTTTATATTGAACAGTTATTAACTGCTTGGTGTATTCTAAAAAAGATAAAGGTAAATTATGCGCTATTAATTTTTCTAAATCTTAATGATTTCATGTAACTTGTGTGGGTTAACCTGGAGTTTACGGTGCCCACCTATTTCATTCTTCTTAGGATCGCCAAATCTTTGCTTCCAAGAACGGCGATGAGAGAACAGTTGTTTGGTTGCGTCTAGATGTTTTTAACGAGTGACAAGCATGCATGCGCACAAATTGATCCTTTCATCGGCGTTTTGATTATCTGGCTATATTGCGTCACGTTTTGATTGGACTGTTTTGTTCAACTCTTCGATGCAATTGGTCGATAAATTCGAATTTGAATAAAACTTCGTTTGGAAATTTTTCTGGTGGAATATCGGTTCCGTACCGTGTATGTTATTCTGTGTGTTTCGTTTCTCAATGAATAAGCCAAGCTACGATTATTCCGCTATGCTGAAAGCGAAGCCGCTGATGTTTTTTTAAGTTAAAAAATTTGCCCGGTACACATTTGAAGTGCCGCAGGCATTGCGTGCTCAATCTCTCGTTTTCAGGTGACGCATGCACAAGAGAGCAATAAAAAGCGTACTGCACATCCAAAACAGTATTTGGTGACGGCACATGAAATTGCGCCAAGAAGAATTGGCGAGAAGCAGGCCGGCACCGTAAACTCCAGGTTTACCCTTGTGTGGAAATATTGCCTAACATTTTATGAAATTTTGTCTATTGTTAAAATATTTTAATTCTTGAAAACTACGCCCCTAAATACAGTAATTGTTCCATTGTAAAATAAATGGATTTTCTAATTTCATTTCTGTTTTGACTTAGTAAGTGGAAATGTAAAATTAATAAATAAATATAGTGCTATTAATGTTTAAAATAAAATTTACTTAACCAGTTTGTTACCATAAAATAAGTCCAGTTGATTTTCACTCGTAATTAAATGATTTATGTGAAATATTGTTAATTAATCTGAAAACTTTAAAACTGTATATCGGAGTTACTTTTAATCATTTGAAAACTATGTGAATGTAATTATATTTTTCCTCAATATTAGTTTGTGTAAAATTGTTATGAAGGTAATTAAATAATTGCAGCACATTTTCGCATCATGGTAAAAAATCGCACTGGTAAAATTTCAATATTTGTAAGTGAATTATAGTGAAGGGAAAATAAAAAATATATATGACAACACAAGTAGTAACTCATGTTTTAGAGTTGTGTTGTGATGAGCGAAATGTGTGTGAAGAAGACAGATGGATAATTTTTTAAAACCTAAATTATAAAAAGAAAAAGTTACTCAAGATTCTCTTGTTGATATACCTTCTGCTGAAGATTAATTGATATTGAAAGAGAATAGTTGCATGTTTCATTTCATCAAATTTTTAAAATAAATATCCCTAACTTGAATGTACATCTACCTGCCACAAATCTATAGGAAATTACTTAAGAAAAAGAGGAACTGGAAGAGTACATGAAATTTTTGGTTCAGCATGACTACTCTTCACCTTGTTCAATTATTTGAATAAAAATTGTGGTTGTGTGGAATGATAATCTGAGATTTTTTTCATCTAAAATTAAATAATCTGTCTTCATTTTTTGTGAACTGTTGTATAAAAACTGTTAACCTTTCATTAGGCATGGTGCTCAGGTTGGTGGATATATTTTGCATTGCTCTCTGAAATCGGTTGAAAATGGCCATGTGCTCTTCTAGCTCAATGAGTAGGGATTAAAAATGTTTCGACATCAATTGCCCACCATCAAGGACCTTAAATTGTAATTGTGATCTCTTATTGCATGCCCAAAGTTGTGAGGGGCCCCCCCCCCCGCCTCAATTTTTTTATTTCCCTAATTCAAGCTTATGCAGTTGTAGTTGTTTGATACAAAATGCATCTAGTATAGTGAGTGAATTTTCTTTCAAAATTGAGAATGACTGTCTGAAATTTGCATGATTAATGTAGCACTTCTTTTTTGTACTTTCTCGGTGGCCTCTAAAAAATGAAATCTTTGCAAAGAAAACAATTTGCAAGAAATATATTGGTTGCTTTTGCTCTTATAAAGAAATAATAAGTGCAAAAATTATTATATTGTAGGTATTTAATTATCAAAATTAAAGATGAAAACGTAGATTTAAAAAAAAACATGATCTGAAAGATCACTGTGCATACTATGAGGTGTGTAATAATCATGTTTAATGAGATGTTAATACTTCTCAAAAGTGATTGTGTTCAACCTGCAAAAATTGGCTTAAAAATATTAAAACATTCATGGAGGATCAATCTAACCTGTAAAAAAAACTTTCACGTGGAATCAAAAATTTCAGACTCTTCTTATTCATATGTGTTGTTTTAAATTATATGACAGAAAACCTATTGTAATTAGTTGCAGAATAAAATATTCTATGTATATATAATTCTGATAATATACTGTTATGTTTTACAGAAATGAATGGGGTGAGGCCAGTACTTGGTGACCCATCAGAAAAAAGGAAACGGAACTACAAATTAATTGTCGATCCTCTTTTAGTGAAAGGAAAAGGGACAGAAAAAATTTATAGATATGATGGGGTTGTTCCTGGAGTAAGTTTTAAAAATTTCATTTATTTTGTTTTTGTCATGCCCAATCAATTTTTTACATATTAGTTGAAATTACTATCAGAGGAATGTTCTGCCCTTATCTTTCTCGTGTACTAACGCAATATGGCGAGTTTCTTGCTTCATAGTACAGGAAGAAAGCAGAGTATGCAATTTTGAACATCTTTCTTATTTTCTGTCAAAATTTTATACAAATCTACAATTTTTGTGACAAGACCGCATACTAAATTTCATTTATCTAAGAAGTTATGTTTTTTAGTTATAGTATTCGATTACATGTGAATGCTATGATCAGACATTTGAGAGATTTGATCCAAAATGTGGTATAGAACTATGATTCTGGTGATAAAACCTTTGTGTTGAATTTCATCCTTTTTAGCTCTTTTCGATTTTGGGTTATCTTGTCCACAGACTGATGAACTTTCCACAGATAAATTTTGCCCAAAATTTGTTAGAAATCTTCAATTTTCATGTTAAGACTAGATGCCAAATTTTATCCCTGTAACTTTTTGCATTTTTAAGTTAATCTAATTCACAGACAGGTATTATTCCAAAAAATCGTTATATATATCAGGGATGAGATTCTTCCGCTTTTTTTGTTATTTTGAAGAAATTCCGCTCCGAAAGAAAATTCTGGGAAAATATGCTCGACCAAAAATTTATAAAAATAAAAGAAATAAAACAAAAATCAGTATGTGATACATTTATTATATTTTATAAAGAGCTAATGCACTTTACACAATTGCATGAAGCAAAAGAAATTATTTGTCCTTATTTTTATCTATTTTTTGAGCTAACTTTTATCAAAAGGCTATATAATTCTCAGAGTTCTGTTGGGTGTATGTTGAATCGCAGTGATGTACAGGTGGTAAATGTTTTAATGTCTAATTTTGTATTTTCTGATGCACCTGATGATGTGTTAAACTTGTTTGTTAACTTTTAATGTGAATGATTTAATAATAATTTAATATTCTTTTTCTTATTTATACATACTGAATTATAAATAATTAAGTTATTAATTATTATAGTGTAATATTTTCATATTGCGTGTTCTGATGTTTTACTTCTTAAAACATCTTTCGCGTATAAATTATGGTACAAATGTTTTGCTCGCGTATGATTTCAGTCTTTTTGCTTTTTTGCCAATCTCATCCCTGATATATATAATATTCATGGAAGCATAAAACTGAGAAATTCATCAAAATCTCAAAAGTCAAATTGTTTGATTATAGCATTATTTTTCTTTCTGTACTTAATATATGAGGAACTTAAAACAGTTTGTTATTTTATTTAAATTATGATCTTTTAAACATATTTTTTGAAAAATCTTTTCTTAGAATTTTGGCAGACGTAAAAACATACCTTTCAATTAGTGTGGCAGCAGCCAGAATGCGTGCTAATATACCAAGTTGATATATTAGTTCAAGTTGCATATTATACCAGCACTTAATTTTGATGGCAGCTGTTGCCTTTAATGCAAAAGCGGTACAGCTTTGCTATACGTCATAAGTGGCGATAATTTTTTTTCGGCGACTTTTTCAACAGCTTCAATATAGGACCCCATTGGCGAGATTTTGTTTTGGTGACTTAATGATACGATGTTCAGTTAGGCGACAAAAAGTTGCCATTACAAGATTATCGCCAGTGACGCCAAATCTCGAAGCTGTTCCGGAAAAGCAACCATTTATTGGATGATACCTTGTAAAGAATGATTTTTTAAGGGAATAAAATTTGTATTATTCTTATTTAGAAATGAAAACACAATTTACTTTACAGTTGGAAAAGTACTATCCACCCATACAAGTCAGAGATCCTCGCTCGCGGCTTTCCACTCTTTGGGCCAAGTCTGAGCCAGCTGATCTTATTGTTCCTCGATTTAAGGTATGTGATATATGTGACGTGTGTTAAAAAAGGGCCCCAATAAAGTGCTTTTAATTGCTATCAAGGGGTGAAGTTTCTGCCATCTTTATATATCTATTGAAGGGGATGTCTTCAATATTAAAAAGAAGGCGGCTCATGTTTTGTCTTTGCTTCAGAATTTAATTCTTTTTTTAAAAAAACATTTTTTTTTTTATGTAAAAAAATACTTTTATATAAAAAAAACGTACTGCACAAAAATTTATTGTCTGCAACTTCATTTTCGGTTCAATGAGAATATCAGTTCTACTGGATATTTTAAAATCTCGTAGCTTCTCGGGAAATTAGACTGTATCAAATAATTTTTAAAGACTGCCCAAAACTAATTTTTTTCCTTAAGTCATTTTTAATTTTTAAAGAATGATGAAAAATTAAATAAACATTGTGAGCAGGGTTGTAGTGATTTAAAACAGTTGATTAAAATCACTGATTTAAATCAACTGATTTTTTTTAAAAAAATCACTGATTTAAATCACTTTATTTTAAATATCAAGTTAATCTGCTTTAATGAAATAAAATTGTTCATGTATCTTTAAATAGTGATTTTTAAGATACATGATTTTTAAATGTATATTTAAAGAAAGAATATATAGAACATAAAAAAATATTTTATTGTATTGATGTAAGTAGAGTACTTTCCATATCTTTATTTTTGAGAACACAAGCAAATTAGATTTTAACCCTTTGCGGCGCAAGGCAATAATTTTTTGAAAACATGATGAGAAAACATGGATGGGTTTAGTTTATTGTCTAGACATAGAATCTACAAAAAAAAGGTTTTTTTAAAACTTGCTTCATTCCAGGGGGGGGGGCGTCCCGCTTTCGGGTCACCCCCCTCATGAGAACCCCGTTGGATACAGCCACCTTGATACACTCAAAAATTATTGTTGAATCTTACAGAATATTATAAATTAAAACTTCAAGAATATTGGAGCAAAATCTTCGAGTTACTTTGCTAAAATTGTTAAACGTCTAGAACAGAAAATTTTCTTATCTCCGAGTCAAGGAATTTTCCCAAACTTTATCTCTAATAATTCCTATTCCGAAGCAAAATTTCATAAGACTGCTATATACATTCTAAAAGGAGTACTATTAGCCCTATCCTAAACCTATTATTTTCCATTTATAGTTGAATTTAACAGTTTACAAGCAAGTGAAATTAGGTGTGCCATTAACTGACACACTTCGCCGCAAAGGGTTAAATAAATCTCTAATGAGCAACACAATAAAATGCAAAGTATGAGATGCTCCTTTTTTTATAAAATAAATAAATATTGTGAAAGGATCATGTTCACAAAGAAAGAACATAGTAAAATGCATTGAGTTTCATTTTAATACTGGAGAAAACTAAATAGTGTTGGGGACAACAAAGTTTTTATATTGCAATAATGTTCAAATGTAAGATAATTAAGTAATGCATATAAATGTTCCAAACGAAATACGAACATCTACATAGTGCAATTTAAACTATGATCTATACTTATAAAAGACAATGTTTGCGAGCGTTTGCGCAATGTCCAGACGAATCTATCACACTTACAGTCATGAAATTTGGCACACAGGTAGTCCTGATGGTGACTCGATGCACCTCGAAGCCTGAATTTAAAAATTTTATCTAGAAAATTTTTTATTTAATGTTTTGGGTGAAACAGCTTAGGATTAGAGAAAGCTTCAAAACTTGTGTTTGTAATGAAACAAATGAACAGCTGAGTGTAAAATTCTCCAATATTCTAACATACAATAATATATCTATAGTCGAGAAATGACAATTTTTATTATATTTTTCCTTTTTGCCCTAATAAAATTGTCTTATATTTCAAAAGTATATTATTTTTATATTTTAGTCCACAAATATTTTTTAAATGGTTGTTACATTTTTTAATGAAATTTTTTAAATTTGTTTTTTTTTTTTAAAGAAAGTACAGCTTAATGACTGGTATGTTGTTAATCTATACATAATTCTATGACTGTAGGGCTCATTGTCTTAATATACAAATGTTAAATATATATATGTAGTTTTAAAAAAATCATTAAAATAAAAAAAATCTTGATTTAAATCAAAAAAATCCGATTTAAATCAAATAAATCGATTTTTTTGAAAAAAGTCAAAAAAATTGACAACCTTGATTGTGAGTGACAAGTAAGCATTCCAAGGCAAATAAATTGATTTAAACTATCTGTAATACTTTCTTTTAATAGGCAGTACTAAATATAAAGTAACTTTTATTTATGCCTGAAAATATAGTTTTTAATTATGTATAGTTAAATAAAATTATAGTTATTGAGCAGAAGAAAATTTATTAAGCATTCTAATAGTGTACAAACTATATGCATTTTCACTTTTATTTACATATATTTATTTTTGTAGATTGATGAAAACTATGTTGGCATTCCTCCGCCAGTACAAGTCACGATTAAAAATTTAAATGATAATATCAACAAGCAGTTCCTGGATGACATGCTAAAAAAATATGGAGAATTAGAGCAGTCTCAAATATACTACCACCCCAGAACTCGAAAACATCTGAGGCTTGCTCACGTGACTTTTAAAACCATCCATGCTGCTAAAACATGCGTCGATAAACTTAATGGAAGCACTGTTATGGGAGATGTGTTGAGTGTCTATTTGGATGCATTTGGTAAGATGTTTTAATTAATGAAAAGTATCTTTGCATTCACAATTTCTGTATTTTGTCATTAATGCTAGCGGTCATACTACTGTAATGTGGCAATATTTCCATTTATTATGAACTGGCCAGACATCTCGTATATTGGGTGTAACTATTAGAAAAGTTTTTATGTAGAGAAGATTTTATATATATAATAAGGTAGAATTTTCCTATCTTTAAAGTAAATCCCTTTTGACGGCATTTAATTTTTTAATTTATAAGCGCACTATTTCTACTTAAATTCTGATATAAAAGCACTTCTACTTTAACTTAAAAGAGTCCTGAAAGTCTCGCTCTTTCACAAGCCCTGATCTGGATAATTCCCGTCTCGGCACTATTTAATATCCAGACATGCCGCTATGTTCCTTTTTCTGCTTTGGTGTCGCATCTGCTAATTTTTGGTCATAGATGAAATACTCGACAATTACATGCAAGATGTGAAAATAGCATCATCTCTCTTCAAATGAAATATTTGATCCTGAAATAAACCAATCTTTACTTTAATTCGATGGTGGAATTCTTTTCCCATGCCTATACATGCTGGTGACATATATATATATATTGATTTATTTCTGTGTGTTTAAAATTCTCTTTCTCTCTGAAAGTTGGATTTTTTGAGAATGTTCAGATATTTTTATTTGAATATTTGGGAAAGTTCTTTTCAAAAGTTTTTTTTTTAAAAAAGTTCTTGAGTTTCCCAAAAACTCGCTGAATTGCAGCACAAATTCTTAAATTTTTGGAATATAACTTTTTTGTATATGTAATTGATTAGTACAGTAAACTCTCGCTACAATGATATCCGATGCAACGATAAATTCCTCTATGATAACAAAATTTTGTGGTCCCAATGAATTTGAATAGAACGTAATGTTAATCTCCCCTCAATATAACGATATTCTGTGCAGAAATAAACCCCTGTACAACCAATTTTTTTAAAATCTCGACACGATTTTCTTCCTCTGTAACAATATTTCTGTTTCCAAATATCTGGAAGTGAAAGAGCATACCACCCAGAGCCAGGGTTCGTACTCCTCCTGAAAAACTCCTGAATTTTGCTTTTTTATTCTAAGGGCCCTGAAAACTCCTGAAAATTGTGTTTTTTATCCTAATATTTCTTTTTGTCTCCTGAAAAATTACACTCGAAGAGCAAAAGATAAAATTATGATAAAGCATAAAAATATGACATTTCCGTTTTTCCTTATTGAATCCGGAATTCTTACTTCTGACCTTACTTATCGCCGAAAGCGTCTACCACGCATGTTCCGAGTCACCACAATCGGGAAAAATGGGAGAATTGATATTTAGTATACTTTTTTGCCGATTTTATAAAAATTGTCCACACTATCCCTTCTAATCTACAATTGATTTTTTTCACGTTATCTCCTGAATTTTCTGTACTATACTCCTGAAAAAAATCCTTAGAAACTCCTGAATTTTACTATCATATATACAGTATGAACCCTGCAGAGCATTTCCCTTCTCGGAAATGGATACAATAACTTAGTTTACTTGAAGGCAACAGGTGTATTTGGAGTATGTGATTCGAAGATTTCGTGGAAGCTCTGCTCAATTTCTAAATTTCTAGTGATTCTGAGTTTCAGTCGAAAAATTTAATATTCTTTCATTTTCGTCTGAATTCTCAACTAAGATGGTAATTAGAAGGCAAATATCCTTTCAGGATAAACTGAACATTGATAATGGAATGAAGCAGGTTTATGCGACCAAGAAATACGAACTGGCGCAATCTACGATTGCGACTTTCCTGAAGAAGAGGTAACAAATTGAAGAGGCTGTGAATTCCAATGAAATCAACCCTCAGAGAAAACGACTGAAAGTTGCGACAGATGAGAACATTGACGCTGCCGTGGATTCGATACTCATAAACATCGAAAATAAAGTAGAGGAGCCTTTTAAAGCTGTAAATGTGAAGGATGCGTGTGACAATATTTCTGGGAGTTGGCGGGAAGTTACAGAAAAAACAATTAATAATTGTTGGAAGAAAGTGGACCTTTGTTTCTGGGAGGCTAAGCAAATGGATAATGACAAAAATTCCAAAATGGCAATGTTTCAAATGCTGAAGAATGTTTTTGAGCCTTCAAAAGTCTTTATCTCAGCAAGGAATATTCAACAGCGTTTGATGATCTTATGGTTTTTGCAGGAGTTACTGAAGCTATAGCTGTTCAAATTTTTGTATGCTTTAAAAATCATTAGCACTTGGGTGATTTGTTTTGTTTTTTTCAAAATATGTATTGTGTTCACATTAAAAGAACCAAAATTTTTAAGTTTTTTTATAGCCAGGGTTCGTACTCCTCCTGAAATTCCTGAAAAACTCCAGAATTTTGCTTTTTTTTCCTAAGGGCGCTGAAAACTCCTGAAAATTGTGTTTTTTATCCTGATATTTCTTCTTGTCTCCTGAAAAATTACAATCGAAGAGCAAAAGATGAAATAATTATAAAACATAAAAATATGTTTCCATTTTTCCTTATTGATAGAAAGTCGCTGGAATCCTTACTTCTGACCTTACTTAGCACCGAAAGAGTCTACCGCGCATGTTCCGAGTCACCGTTATCGAGAAAGATGGGAGGATTGATATTTAGTGTACTTTTTTGCCAATTTTATAAAATTTGTCCACACTACCCCCTTCTCCCCTACAATTGATTTTTTTTCATGTTATCTCCTAAATTTTCTGTACTGTACTCCTGAAAAAATCCTTAGAAACTCCTGAATTTTAGTATCATATATACGGTATGAACCCTGTATAGCATAATTATATCGTCCCTCAATATAACAATATATCCCTGTATAACAATATCTTTATTTGGTCCCCAAAGTATTGTTGTAATGAGGTATTACTGTACTAATAATGTGATGTATGCAGTTAAGCTAACTTTTTTTTTTTTTTTCCCCTTCAAAGTGTACATCAAAGGTTCATAACGAAGGATAATATTTTGATAAGCATTTTGATTTTTGAAGATATGACAGTTCATGTTAAATTTATAGAAGATATTTTGTGACTTTGTAATTTTACAGTTTCTTATGATATTATTCATAATTTTTTTTAAAAAATGTGTAGATTTTGCATTTTCTCTTATGGCATTCAAATCTTAATGAGAGGAGGGTTATAAAGCCTATATCATGCTCAATTTTTGCAAGATTTCATATGTTTGAAAAGGAATTTCGCTCCAACAAAAGGAAAGGAATGTTATTCTTGAGTACAGTTGTTTGAGTTTGCTGTTAATTGCTTTTAACTTTTACTTAAGATGCAGGTTACAAATGAAACGCAGGAAATTTGCTTGACACTACAAAATTTGAATTGCAATAATACGAGCATAAGTATTAGAAACATGAAATATTCACGTCTTAAAAAAAACTGAAGTTCAGATATCTTTTTACCAAAAAAAAAAAGTGTTAAGTTTTGTTTTTTGACATAAGTTTATTTGGATCTGAAATAAATTTAAAAGTCATTACAGCTTTCAGAATATTTATTCATAATAAGGTGTTATTAACAGTGTGCCAATTAAAACAACATTAACTTTTTTTCTTTTGCAGGAAAAGATTGTATGACTGTCTATGAAGAAATTGTTTCTGGCAGGACCAGAACTAGTTCTATGGGTGAAGAACCTCACATTAACATTAGTGACCCTAGGAGGAGGTTGCCATCATTTGACAAGAGCAATGAAAATATTTTAAATAGAGCTAATAGAGATCCTCCTCGGTCATATAATTCGGACCAGCTGACCCCGTTGGGTTCTGACTATGGTTACGGCTCTGAAAGTTTACTGAGCAGTCGAATGTCTGACAGAAGTTTGAGTGTGCAGTCAGACATGAACTATCCATCTATGCACTCGACACCTAGTCAGCTGAGTTACGACTCGGGATTTGTTTACAAATATGGTGTTCAAAATTCTGTGTGCCAGAACAAACCACCAACCCCTGTCCCCAACACTGGTATGAAAAGTAATGCTTGGGACAAGATACCTTCAGCTGCTTGGGGAGAAACATCTTCTCCATGGGAAGGCAATAATTCTCCTGGCTGGGATAGCCGAAGTACAAAAAGACATGTTACGCCACCTACAACCCCAGTAACCGTGCCAAAACAGAGTCCTATTCGAGAGAGTTTAGATACAAGAATTGAGCTTCTATTGAAGCAGAGTGAAGGAAAGGCTGGTTTCTTGGGGCTTGGTGCTGTGTCTGCACAATTAAACGATGTATCTATCAGCTCAGATTCTTCTAAAAATGATAAATCCTTAATGCAACCTCCTATGCCGCCTTGGATGCATGAAGCTCCTCCATTACCTCCAGATTCTTCACCTTTACCCCCACTTCCTGAATCTGATGAGCCGCCTCCTCCCCCTCCAGAAGACGAAGAAGTTGTCCTTCTTTCAACGCCACCATCACCTTTCCTCAGTTTTTCTGAATATCATAAATGGGCCATTGTCACTTCCGACATTGATTCTGGGAAAGTAACATCTCTTGAAGATATAGTAATCCGTGACGAGTCACACCTGGAGCACCCAATATCTTTGAAAGGTGTTCGTCTATCTGGCATTAATTTAAAAGCAAATAGTGTAACAACAGAAAAACCAGACGAGTCGCCCATTTTACAAGATAAAGGCGATTCGACTCCAGTTAGAGATGAATTGCCAATAGAGGAGGAGGAGGATGATGACGATGACAAAATGTCTTTGTCGCCTATAAGCGATGGTGAAAATAAACTAGAACTGCATATTCCAACCATTATTGATGGATCTATTCAGGGTCCCCCAGTACAAAAGCCGATGAATTCTGTACATACTTCTTCTGCTGAAGCAAATTATAATACCTTATATCCATCACAGAATGGCCCAAATTTATATGGAGTGACTGAATCGGGAGCAGCAACATATCCTAACTATGGGAGTACAGGATCTGCTACTTATCCTGGAACACCTACCAATACTTCTATATATTCTACTACTCAAAGGACATTCACATCTCAGAGTGTATTTTCAACTCCACCTCCTCCAATTCCTGGGGCTCCGCCTCCTGGAGCTGCACGTCCTCCAGTACCAGGAGCTGCACCTCCACCAGTTCCTGGAGCTCCACCACCTCCCGTCACTGGAGCTGCAGCACCTTCAGTAGCAAATGTGCCACCGCCTCCACCTCCTCCTTTTCTCAGTGGTCAAAGTCCATCAAGTTCTCAGGCTGCACCAACAAGTCATCCAATGTATCCAAGCGAACAAGTACAACTTATGGCACGCATGGGTATTTGGAAACCTGGCATGGGTTCTGGCATGACTGCTCCTTCATCTACCTTCAGTACAGGTTATACACGGACTTCATATCCTCCTCGTGAGAGTTATTTTAGTCCAGCACAAACCACTCCTGCTGCTACACCGAGACCAGCCTTTCCCTTATCTTCTGTGCCCCTGCCACCACCTTCTAAGATAGCTGAAATGGTGATGAGGCCACCCCCTGGTTATCCTATAGTTTTACCACCACCTCATGTTCCTCCGCCATTTTCTACTGCCTTTCCACCGCCTCCTATTGGAGTCGCAGATCCCCATGCGCCAACAATTAGTGGTGTTTTGGCTTCTGTAATAAAAGAGATGAAACAAGTGATGAAAAAAGATATTAGCAAAAAAATGGTGGAAGCTACTGCTTTTAAGAGATTTGAACAGTGGTGGGATGAACAAGTACATCAAGACAAGGTGAGCATTTTCTTTGAATATTATGTTCATGTGATTGTTGTAAGTGATTTGCTTTATACTGCATACACACACATTTGCAATAAATTTGTCAGAATGTTGCGTTTATTTAATACTGTTGTGTATATGTGATCTTTCAATTTCCATTGTAATTTATTGATATATAAATTGTTTCTTTTTATGTATTTTTATCTTCATATGATCTTCTTGTATGTCATTACATAAATCATTCTAATTTGATGGAATTATATCTAAAAAGGGTAAACTTTCAGTCTATGGTGCTCACTTGCTTCTCGCCAATTTTTCTCGTCGCGATTTGATTTGCTGGCGCCAAACACTGTTTGGGATGCGCAGTGCGCTTTTCATTGCTGTACTGCGCATGCTTCATTTGAAAAGGAGCGATTGAGCACGCAATGCCTTCAGCATTTCAAACGCCTACCGGGCAATTTTTTTTAACTTAAAAAAAACATCAGCGGCTTCGCTTTCTGCAAAGCGGGACACTAGCAGCTTCGCTTATTCATTGAGAAGCGGAAACACAGAATAACATACACAATTCTGAACCTAAAGGTGACTGAAGATGTTCAAAAACGAGAAAAGTGTAGTTAAAACTTCACACACCCATTTTAATTGCCCAATTGCTGTTTACACTTAGGACACTGGTATCCGCATACTATCAATCCCTGATCCACACACTTCGAAAGGGAACCAATGTCATCTTCAACAACAACTGTACAAAGCGCACGTAACGAAATGATAAAATCGGACGAAAATCAAACCAACAAAACAGATTCGATTGAATCGGCCAATCAAATCAAACGGAACAAACCAATCAAAACGAATCGTAATATCGCGCCATGTGCAAAACACCGACGAACAGATAAATTTCCGCTCATGCGCACATCTCACTCGTTAAAATCATCACTGCGCAACCAAAACAAATATCCTCTCCTCTCCATTCTTGGCGGCAGAGAGTTGGCGATCCTAAGAGGAATGAAGTAAGTGGGCACCGTAGACTGAAAGTTAACCCTAAAAAGAATTCTAATGTGGAAATCAACTTGTTCTTTATTTAATTTTCAATATTTATGGGTTAATGTGGAGTCTACAGTGCCCACCTACTTCGTTCCTCTTAGGATCGCCAGATCTTTGCCGCCAAGAACGTAGATGAGAGAACATTTGTTTTGGTTGCGCAGTGATGTTTTTAATTAGTATCATGCACGGAAATTTATCTTTTCATTGGTGTTCTGAGCATCACACTATATTGCGCCTCGTTTCGATTGGACTGTTTTGTTCATCTTTTCAATATTATGGGTCGATTCATTCGAATTTGAATAAAACTTCATTTGGAATTCTTCGGTTTGAATATCTGTTCAGTACTGTGTATGTTATTCTGTGTGTTTCGTTTCTCAATGAATGAGTGAAGCTACAAATATTCCGCTATGCTGAAAGCAAAGCCGCTGATGTTTTTTTTTAAGTTAAAAAATATGACCGGTACACATTTGAAATGCCTCGGACATTGTGTGCTCAATTTCTCCTTTTCAGGTGACACATGTGCAAGAGAGCAATAAAAAGCCTACTGCACATCCAAAACAGTATTTGGCGATGGCAAGTGAAATTGTGCCAAGAAAAATTGGCGATAAGCAGGCCAGCACCGTAGACTCCAGGTTTTCCATTTGCGATTTATACTGCTGATTTGGTTAACTATTAAATAAATTTCAGTGATTATCTAGAGCTGTTCAATTGTAATTGCAATCTGTTGTAGTCTAAGTAATGGAATGTAATAGAATATTGTTCATAATATCTTATCGTGCTATTGCTTCAGTAATATGAATAATCAAGTTTTTGGTACTTTTCTATTAGCCCAATAGCAGTTACTGCTAAGCATAAATATTAATGCAAAATATCACTGTTTTGTAAACACATCAATTGTCAAAATATGCATTAGTATGTGAAGTATGGAAACCTTATGATTCTGTTATATGTTTTACAACTAAAAGTTGCTTTGTTTGAAAAATGTTTGGCCATTGTTAGTTTCTCTTCCAAGACATTGAAAAAAATTATACTGATGATTATTTGAAATAATTAGGTGAACAAAGGTGAAAGGAAGTAATTGTAATGAAATATTATATTCATTGAAATGTTATATTTTTTAAAATCTGTAATTAAATATTATATTTAATGTAATATGAAATGTTACATAATGGGGTGTTATACATCATTTTGATTGCATTAAATTCTTCAAGTAGAATTTTCTTCCCTTATTTCCCCCTCTAGCTTAAAAGTGCTGGCGACGCGCCCGTCAAAACACCCGAAAAAACGCAACCTCCTGCATTTTCTCCACTCTCGGCGCTATTCGACAAAGATCGTTCTTCATTTGGTTTTGGCATGGAAGGCGCAGGTATTGGCCTTGGTTTGAGAGCTACAATGCCTAGAATGCCATCATTCAGGGTAAAAATATATATATATTTATATATTTTCTAATATTAATTCTGAATTGTTGAAGTTAATTTACCTAGAAGAGTTATTAAAAAGTTAACATTTCATTGATTATTCCGACAGAGAAAAATTATAAAAGCACCATCTCCACCTCCACTGGATGACGAGGACAGTAAAAAAGCAGAAGAATCAGGTCAGTTTATTTTAATTAATACTAGCTGATATACCCAGCATTGTTGAAGATACAAATATTTACTTCTTTTCTATTAATAAGAATTTAACTGATTGTCAAAACTTTCATTGCCTTTGGCTTAAGTATTTTGGAGCAAAATTTGAAGTACCTATAACTTGACGATTATTTATAACATACCTAAGGGTTTCAGCTATTGCATATCAAATCAACTGTTGACAGCTACATAGTGTGAACTTCATATATGAGAAAGTAAGAATATATTTTATGTTCGCACTTGCTAGAATCCAAAGTTCACATAAATAAACAGAGTTTTTACTGCTATTTTTTAATGTAAAAATAGCTTTTATATAAAATATTTTTATGCAAAAAATCCTCTTGCTATTTTCGTACCTATATATATATATATAAAATACTTTTGTGGACACAAAATTGGCCCAAATTTATTATTCGCTGTTCGGCAACAGCTCGCAAGTTTGGATTGTTTACAAATTTGAATCAACGGAAAGTCTGAGACAACAAAATTTTTTGAGTTGGATAGTTTGAACAAACTGAGTTTAACTCTTTCAGTTTTGATTATAAATCAAAATGATTGAAAATCGGAAGTTAAGGCATATGAAACTGTTGACGAATCTTTTATGAGAAGATCCAGTCGGAATGTGTAATCCCCTAGTTTTTAATTAAAATTCGAATATTAATCACACCAAAAAAATTGTATATGCTGCCAAAAGCTAATTTGTCCCCATAAATTATTAATAATTTTAAAAGAATGGTACAAAATATGATTAAACATTGCAAGTGTTAACTTCGAGACAAATAAATAAAATTATTTAAATTATCCGTAATATTGTCATTCGATAGGAATAACACTAAAAATAAAATGATGTTTTTTGTGTATGGAAAAATAGTTTTAATTAATAAAAAATCAACTATTTAATTGATTATCTTAAAAGCGTCATTGAAACCTTCCTGATGCGTTATAGCATTTGTAAGCAAGATTTGTAGAAAATCTATTCAGAAGTTTGGATTTCTATAGTGTTATGAATTTTTTTCTTTTTATGAATGAATGAGAGTATAGAATTTTTCAAAAATGTTGCTGTTGAAAAAATAATATTCTCTTGGTTTTTCCGTTATTAAAGAATTCGTATGTATATTTTGCTTTTTCTTATTACTTTTGTGGTGGAAAATAAAAATTTCTCATGGATACTTTATTTGGGAAAAATCAGCGTTCCAATTGTGGTTTGTTGTGTTGCTAAATATATTTAGTATTTATTTGGAAAAAAATATTGCTTTTTCAGATACTGAAAAGGTTAAATCTGATTCTGATGAAGAGAGCTCTGTTGTTGTAAAGCGACGTCGTGTTGTATTTTCATCTGATGAAGAGGATGAAGACCAAGATCAAAGTTCACAAGAAAGTGAAAGTGAAAAGGGTGATTCAGGTAAACAATTAAATACCTCATTATAACATATATTCAGGAATGTAATACAAAACGTTTATAATTTTAAAGATATATAGTGAAATATCTTGTTTAGCTGAATGACTTAAAACTGCCGTTATTGTTTATTAACTTCATATTGTCTTACGTAGAATCGGAGAGGAAGTGCACACAGTATTAAAATTCAGCAGGTTTATTGACATGCAAATGCACTGAAAGTTGAATAATACAGAACCAAGTCATACTTTTATTTATTCATTCAATGGAACATTTTGGAAATTCATTCCAAAAATTGAAAGAAAGAAATTTGAAGAAATATCAGCCAAAGTAGTGCATAATTTTGCTTATTAATCACAGTAACTTAAGAAAATTAAAGTTGGAAACAGGAAAGTCTTAGTCCATTGTTTTATGATCCCATAACTTTAGCTCTCGCTGAAGAAAAACATTACCGTTGAGCCACTGCAATTTGATAAGGTCTTTCGTAAATGTGGCAATACTTGCAGTGCTCGTGTTGAGTGATTTGTTTCAAATACTGTCGTCGGACCTCTGGACAGAAACAGAGACTTCTACTTAACTTTTCAATTCTATAATTTTTATGAATTCTAATTTTTGCTTTGAGTGTTTTTTGTCTAGATTGCATTTTCACTATATTAAAATGTTTTTATTGCTATTTATAAACTGTGCCAAAGTGACTAGAATTTTAAAGTAATGATTTTCTTCTTCTAATTACTTAACTTTTTTCTTTTCAACCAACTAGACACAAAAAATGTTTTTTTAATTTTTATTATAATTGTTATGTATTTTAACTTCAGAAGAGATTATCTCCTATTTTAATGTATATCACTAAGAAATTCAAGTACAGTAGACTTTCTAATCCGACATTCCCACTATTCTGACGCACCTGTTGGAGTATGTTACTTGGTGATGAGTCATTCTTTCCTGTTAAAATTTGAAACCTTCCGTCTTTCAGTACAATGCAGTTTATATTTTTCTATTGACCCTGTATAGTACAGCCACTGTCTATAATCCGACAGGTGTCCGGTCCCATACGTGTCGGTCTAGAGAGAATCTACTGTACTTGGAGTAATTTTTACAAGTCAGTTTTTAAAATCTTTTACTGGTGATCTTTATGTTGTAGCCATCTGGTACGTAAGGAAGCAAATGTTCCTCTGATAAATGCAGAAGTAAATTTAGAAAAACAATAATTAATTTGTAATTTGAAACTCCCAGACATTTTCTTGCTTATTGAAGGTTTTCTTATTGTGTGACATAATTTGAAACAAGCCAAGAAATAGAATCTAACATTGCAGTATTGGGTCTCTTTCTGGAATCTTCCTAAAGTCATTCTTTCTTAAATAGCATATTTCTTGGAGATTGTATTTTATTGTTTGTTGGTGGAATCGCCTCTAATAATTGCCTTTCTGTCAAATGCAATATATTTGAAATAAAGCATTGGGTGCCCTGTATCTCCCGTACCATGTTGTTCTTTTTTTTTTAACCCTCTGAACGGCGCAAACGTCTTTTTACATTTTTCATGTTCAGTTCAAAAGCAGATAGCTCGTATTATGCATATTTTCTCAGAAAATCATGGATAAAGTATTCTTAAGATTTCAGAGATATAATTAAACACAGAAAAGAGTGGTTCATTCGCTTTAAAAGCTAAGTTTTCTAACATGACAACTAAAAGTTCAAAATAATTGGGAGCTCGGAGGGTTAAACTAGATGATAAAACCCATTCTGAATTACTGATGTGAATTTTTTTACCCCTTTGTCTTTGGTGTAGCACATAGGAGTTCCATACAGCAATATCATAGATTTTAAATTGTCATTGCATTCCATGACCCCCTGGATTTCATTTTTCCTGTATTTTTTTCATACCTAGAAGATACATAAATAAACCACTTCAGGATTGTATAATGTTGAGAAAAGAGAAGCAACCTTCCAATTAGCACCAAACAAGTTAGAGCAAAATTGCAAATGAATGTATTGATGTTGCCCAGGTCGTCGAAACCTGGGAAAATACGAAGCTTGATTTCTTTTTCCAAAAATATGGGGAAGTAGTGACAAAGCATATAAACTCTTCTAGTCTATATGGGGGGAACAGTTAATGGCTTATAACATTTAATTATGATAAATAAACATGATTAGTTGCTTGGTGAAGTACTTTCTGCAGGGTTCGTACGCTCCTTGAAAACGATTCGCATTTTCAAGCACTGTGGAAACTCCTTGAGTTTGGATTTTACTCCTTATAAACACCTTGATTTTCAATTTTTGACATTTCTTTTATTAACTGATAAAAAGGATTCTAAATCGCCTCCGAATCAATTACTCAGTATTTTGCGTTGCTCTTTCCATACTTTGATGTTCATCTCTTAGCACTATCCAAAATTTAATAATTGGTTTTAAGTGCCAATCAGTAATAACCGAAGCAATAGAATGGGGGAAATTGAGAATGCTATTTCTCTTGGATTATTTTGAAAAATTAACTATTTCTTTAAAATTGTAACATATGGTTTTTTTGTAAAGGGCATATATTGTAATGGTAGAGTTGAAGGAAAATGGATACTATTAATCAATTTTAGCTAAATAAGTTTTAATGATCAAGAAATTTTGTTAATTTTATTTGCTTCACATACTATTTTATAAGCATTGAAAATGCCAAAAAAAAAGTTTCTAATATCTAAATCCATGTCTCTCTTTGCACCTTTATATTTTAAATACTGGATCATTGTGCACTGCATAAGGTGTCTTAGCGGCACCACTCTACTTTCATATAAATAGATTTAACATAGCATTCTTGTTTAAATCAGCTTAGTAAAAATGTATAAAAGAAATAAATATAGCTATATTTATTTGAATTATTAGCAATGTTTTAAGTACTCTATTATAATTTTTGTGTATTTTAGAAGGGGAACCCTTTTTCATTCGTAAATATTGACTCTTTGAAAATTTTGAAACTCCTTAAATACTCCTTGATTTTTAATTTAAAATATCAGTAAGAAACCTGTAATCTGAATGTGATTTTTTCTATAATAGATGAGGAGTCCAGTTCTGCCGAAGATAGTTCAGATTCTGAAAGTGTTTCTGACGAGTCTGAATTTGCTTCTGGAGAGAGTGAGGAAGAATCTAATGACGAGGAGGTTGCGGAGCCTATTGCGAGTGATGATGACAGTTTAAGTGTTCAAAAACTCTCTAGTCCAGTCAAAAAGGGCAAGACAGAAATAGAGTCGTCTGATTCTGAAGTTATTAGTAAAGTGGAAGCGGAGCCTGATGAAAAGTAATATTTTTGTCTAAATGTTAATTGTTTATGGTATAATTTTTCTGTCGGTAAATTTGATCTCTTAATCAGCGATATCTTTTCAGGAAAAATAAATAAAACCGAGAACATCAATTTATGGTTTGATATTAAAGATGTTTATAGTATCCATGTTTTTGCACCTGAAATTATGTGTGAATAAACATCATATTCTCACTTCTAAAAATTCTCATTCATTAAATGTTCTTTTAAAATGTTTTACAGCTCTTACTATTTTTTTGAGGACTGCTTGGAAGAATAGCCTATTCTGTTTTATAAGATAGAAAATTGCATATTTTCATTTCACTGAATTTAAATTGCCCTTTTGTTTTTAAAAGCATTAAGTATGCTAGTTTCTTTAAATATAAGAACTATATATCATTTTCAGTAAATCTGTTTATCTTCCTGGAGCTTATTCTTGAAAATAACATGGCTCTTCATTTTTTTAAAAATATATATTTAATAATAAATATTTGCTTATAAATTTGTTCCGTTTTATCTTTTATACAGATTGCTGGGTAACTGTATCTTTAATGCATCATTTACCTCTTTATTTAGGAAAACATCTTTTACTGGCCTTTTGGATGAATCCAAGTCTAAGGAAATTAGAGACAGTTATTCAAGTAATGATGAAGCACCATCACAAATTGCCAGTACACCTGTTGCTTCTCGGGATGCAGAGCAAGAGAAGATGGAAGTTAGTGACGACCTTGACGATATTTCTGAAGGTGAACTCCCGCCAAGTGACAAAGAGGAGATGGAAGAAAGCAAAGAATCGGAGGACATTGAAGAGAAAGAATCGGAAGACATGGAAGAAGATAGAGAATCCGAAATGGAAGAGAAGGTGAAGGCTGTTGAAAAGACAGTTTTGAAGGACAAGGAACCTCCATCTGCAGTTTCAAAGGTAGAAGACGCTGAAATGGATGTGGACGAACCCATGGACACAAGTTCTTTAAAACCTCCCATATCAGAACAAATCCAAGAACCAAGTCCTGAATCCAGAGCCAAGGAAGCGTCGGAATGTTTGATGGAATTGGCCTCTATTTTCGCTGATTTTGGACGGCAGGCATATGTTGAACCTGCTACAGAACCTAAAGATGCAAGTAGTGAAGCTAGGAATGATCTGCCTGAAATCAGTGTTAAACAGAAGGTGAAAACACCCGAGAAATTGACGAATGGAGAGGTCGATATTGATTCCGAGGCTACAGAATCTGCCGATGAAACGGCCGACGCTTTGGCAGAACTCGAGGAGGAATATTCTTGTCGAAAAATCTATGCCAGTGCTGCTAGCCAGTTGATTGCTGAGCATAGTTATTGTTTGCCTCAACCTACCAAACCTAATGAACCAGTTCATAAGCCAGTCCATGAACAGAAACTTACTTCTGTAGATTCTGTGATAGATTCAGTCATTCGTGGTCCGAAGCAACAATTAGTTGTGGACCATGAATACACTAAACCACGGGCTGTGACGCCACCTTTCATCAAACCTATGTCACCTGTGAAAGTTCCTTCACCACAGAAAGAAGTAAAGAAGACTAAAGTAAAAAGAAAGCGTCATTCAAGTAACAAAACCGTTCAAGAAATGAAACCGGAAATCAAACCGCCAGAAACTACGTATATAAGGCCTCCTGGACCGCAGTCTTACTCGGGCCCCATTTTTGAGAAACGATCGGTTATTGATGAAATGATAGTCTTGTATGGATTTTTGAAAAATGGCTTGGACCAAGAAGATATTAATTACCTGCAAAAGAGTTACGATGCTTTGTTGCAAGATGATGCTCAAGGGTTCTGGTTGAACGATACTCATTGGGTCGACTATCCAGATATCCTTTTATGGATTTTTCTGCAATTTAAAAATTTAGTTCAAATGTTCTTATACTTTTATTTGATTTTCGATACATATCTCTATAACAATTTTGAATTGCCATTTATGCAGGTGGAATTATTTTTATTAATTGGCTTCAGTTAATTTTTAAAGCATGTAGTCTTAAAATAAATCACTGTTGGCTTCTTTATTTCAATGTATATATATTTTTAGTAATCACAAAAGACTTTTCAGGGTTTGCTTGTGAAGTCTGGTTTTTGAAAGATATTTATTCTTTTACAAGCATTTTGTCGGAATAATCAAGAGGTCAGTTGCCATTTCTTCAAAATTTATTGTACTGTCTTAAATATGAGACGCCTAGTAATGATATTGGTGTAGTATTCTTTTCTGAATATTCTTAGAGTTAGTAATTTGAAACCGATAAGATACCAATTTATACTTTTCTAGCTTAAACCGGTCGTATCTGAAATTTAAAAGAAAAATTTGTTCCACAAGTTTCGGAATTCATTTGGGTGTAATAATTTTTTTCATGCATTTTGCATTTGGTAAACTTTTAATTGCCACCTGAATCTTAGCTAATTTTTTTCTTTTACCCTGTAACTAAATTGCCTCAACAAGTTTATTAACATTCTGTTACTAATTTTCACTTATCTTGATCTGAAAACCATTTTTAATACTTACCCTGTAACTTTAACACCTACCCTCGTTTATCTAGTAGTGAATATAAGATGAACAGTCAGTAGGAGTTCATTATTTTGCCTTTGCTTATATGGTTTATATCTCTATCTCAAAGGAGGAGTTTCTGTACTCTAAATTCCTGATAAGAGGTAAAATCTTTTATTCCACTTTCAAGAAATAAATTGGAAAAGTATAGTTTTCTGGTGCACAGATTTCTGCATGAAAAATGTAATTTTCAGAACTGGTATGTAATTGGGTGTATAAAAGATGTAGCCATCACATTCCTTTGATCAAATTAATTCTTGATTACGAAGATTTTGGATAAAGAATTTTGTTATGTAATTGGATTTGTATGAGATGTAGCCATCGCATTCCTTTAATCAAATTAATTCTCGATTGCAAAGATTTTGGATAAAGAATTTTGTTGAGTTTTCTTGTATTTTTCTTAACAACTGCTTACCTCCTGTTCCAACTCCACCAAAGAAGAAGAAGAAAGATGAAGGCATGCGTACTCATCTGTCGGGCTGTGCCAGGTGTGAAGGCTACTATAAAATTGACGACAGAGAGAAGGCTGTATATAATCATGGTGCAATATCTAGTTTAGATAATGATGGGGAGGTAAGAGTTTCTGCTCCTTCCTGCAACCGTTTTTACTTATTTTTACTGTTTATTTAAATGGCTATTTCTTATTCTCAAACACTGCTAGCAGATTTGAACAGTGATACCTGTAAAGTTACTTTAATTAAAAAATGAAATTTTTTGTCATAATGTTCTCCCCATTATATTTAATTCTGTGTATTAAATATTATCAATTTAGAGAATAATCACCATGAAAGTAATGCACGCATTTTGTAAAAAGGATAGATTTTGTAGTTTTTTAATGCTATTTGTTCTTCTGTATTGAAAATGGGGTCGCGGTGGCCTAGTGGCAAGGTCTCGGCTTTGGGGCTGGAGGGTTCCAGGTTCGAAACCTGATTCCACTGAAGATCCGCCATGTATGGGGCCTGTTGCACACTAAATCATACATAGTGGCCGAACGTCTTCCCGTTGGTGTGGTGTGGAAGTTTGGAGGGGGTGCCAGCTGAGGTGTCATCCTCGTCATCTGACCATGGTTCAAAATTACAAAGTCCGTCCCAAAATAGTCCTTGTGTTGCTTCAAAACGGGACATTAATATAACTAAAACTTTGTATTGAAAATGAAAATGTAGGCAAATCAGTGGCATAGTTAAGGAGGGCGGTCTGCTCTGGGTGGCGCTTTTAAAAGGCGGCAAAATCAGACGTGCAAGAAAACAATTTTATGTGTAAGAAGAGCAGTGGCATGAACTCGTTATGTACATACAAAAAATAACTTTTTTTTTTAAGTTGCCAATATGTGAAAGAAAGACTGAAGGTGTGTGCATGATTATACATCCTATCTGCAGAGATAGAAGGCATCGAACGACAAATTATGTTATTAATAAATTATTTTTTCCTGGAATTTTTATTGAAGTTTATGTAACTTCTAAAGGAAGGGACAGCATGTTGCAAGTTTGCCCAGGATGGCAGAAGTTGCAGCTACGCCATTGGTGCTTATAGACGTAGGGAGTTTATATTAGAAGAGATATAAGTTTATATTTTCCTTTAAAACTTTTTATGTGTTGCTTTATTGGTTTTAAGATTTGTGATATAAGTAATCTCAATCTCGTATTATGGTCAAATTGATAAACTGGTCCATGTAAGTAAAACATACAGAATAGAAATGATTATTAAAATAGGAGAATACAACATTGAAATCTATATATAAAAATACTTAACACCATCATAAATTAAGTGTTTTAATTTTTCCTGTCAACATTAATTTATACAGTTCTCCAAATTAGTTTTTTGATCCTTTCTCTCATCTTAAATTCAACTGGTTTTCTGAATTAAAGTTTTGAATAATATCTTCAACTTTTGTAGAAAGTCATAAATCTTTCATGTGCGTTCTTAGTAAGTTAAATCAGAATGTGTAAACTTGATCTCTTTTATCTGGATTCTTTACTTTGAGAAGATATGCAATTCACGAAATATTTAATAAAAGAACATTTAATTAAATCGGGAACTATCTGTATCTCTCCATTATTTTACTTGCATATATTTAAAAAGAACTATTTTAGTTCTTAAACCTGTCATTGTTTTTTTAGGATCCAGCGAATAAAGTTAAAACAACAGCTCAATCCAATCGAGAGGCACGATCAAATCAGAGGAGATTGCTCACGTCCTTTGGAGAAGCTGATTTCACGAGCGACTTGTTAAAATTCAATCAGCTGAAGGTAAACGATTGAGTTGTTTTATAAATTTAAGTCTTTCAATAATCATTAGATTGAAATTTATCCCTTATGTAGTGATTTAGTATTTTCATAAAATTTTGGATGTTTCAGCTTCAACCAAACAATTAATTTTAGAAAATAATTTAAGTATTTTTTTTTTTTTTGAGTAAACCATTGTTTAAGGTTCTATTTACAATAGTTTTAATACCTTTTTATTTTCTTGCGTTTCAAAGCAAATGTAATTTAAATTTTAAAAAACTGTTCTTATTGTCATGTAGAGCTCGCGCCAAAAAATTGTTTGCATCTTAATTCTACAGGATATGAATTAAAAATACAAAACAGTCAAGGGGAGGGGGACATTTGTTAAATTTTCCAAATATGCCAGAATAATGTGCTTTTTACTTTCTTATATTATATGACCAGTTATGCAAAAACGAGTAGGGAGAGAAATATATTGCTGCTAACTTTTTTTGGCAAATAATTTCTGAGTATTTTATTTGCGTATTAAATTGTTGTTGATTTGGTATTTGCAAACTGGATAGTTTCATATCTTATAATGCATTCATACAATTTCGTATGTCAGGTAATGCTTGCAGTTAACTGTTATAATGCTGGTAAAAACGTTTTGATTGTCTAGTGTTGAGAAAGTTTGTAGCATTCTTTTACTACTAGCTTAGTTAGTGCATTTTATCCTTCATATCCATTATTTCATATCCATTCATTATCCATTTATCCTTCATATCCATCCACTATTACTAGCTTAACAGGGTTCCCACAGTCCTTGAAAATCCTTAAATTTTATTTGCCTTACTCGGGGCCCTGGAAAAGTACTTGGTTTTTCATTGGATCCTTGAAAAATAGGCAAAATGTCCATCCAATAGTTTTTGGGACAGAAGATAATACCAGTTTGTGTCTTGGTTTTGCCTTGAGAATTCCACCACCAGAAAAAAGGTGTTTGTTTGGGAATGCTGTGAATCATCAATCTTTTCTATCTTTGTATATTGGAAGAGAGCTTAATTTGACATCAGAAGGTATTTCTCAGTCGAGTAAAACGGTCCTGCAATTATCCTATTGTATTTTTGAATAGAATTTTGTTTTAAATACCAATAACCGATTTTTTTCTGCAATGAAATCTGTTTTCAAATTGTTTGTTATTTAATTTCATAGAGCCAGGAAAATAACTTCAATATCCAGATGGATAAAATTTGGCACACAGTTTTATCATTAGAATTGTTTATTTGTATCAAATTTTTTATTTCGAAAATAAAAATGCAAATGATTAATTTGATTTATGTTTATCATTTGCATTTTTATGCCTAAAATATGTGCTTTTATAGTCCTTGAATTTCTTCCCTAAATAAGAATGGAAACTCTGGCTTGATTATTGAGACCGCTGTGGCCTAGTGGTGAGGTCTCGGCTTTGGGGCTGGAAGGTTCCAGGTTCGAAACCCGATTCCACTGAAGATCCGCCGTGTGTGGGGCCTGTTGCACGATAAATCATATGTAGTGGCCAAACGTCCTCCCGTTGGTGTGGTGTGGAAGTTTGGAGAGGGAGTTCCAGCTCAGGTGTTGTCCTCGTCATCTGACCTGGTTCAAAATTACGAGGGCCATCCCAAAATAGCCCTTGTGTTGCTTTAAAATGTGACGTTAATGTAACTAAATCTAAACTGGCTTAATTATTGCATTGTAGCCTTCTTATCCATGCTATTCTGTTTTAATTTAGTTCCGTAAGAAGCAACTGAAGTTTGCCAGAAGCAGAATTCACGACTGGGGGCTTTTTGCACTGGAACCGATTGCAGCAGACGAAATGGTTATTGAATATGTGGGACAGATGGTCCGGCCTCTAGTAGCTGATATGCGAGAGAAGAAATATACTTCATTGGGTGTCGGAAGTTCATATTTGTTTAAAGTTGATGTGGATGGAATCATTGATGCTACTAGATGTGGAAACTTGGCCAGGTTCATTAATCATAGCTGTAATGTAAGTATAATTTATGTATTTTATATGCAAAGGCTGTGAGTGAAAATCGCGGTAAACTTTTGCTCTACGGTGTCCACTTGCTTCTCGCCAATTTTTCTTGGCGCAATTTCATTTTCTGTCGCCAAATATTGTTTTGGATGTGCAGTGTGCTTTTCATTGCTCTACTACATCATTTGCTACTACTACGTCATTTGAAAAGGAGAGATTGAGCATGTAATGACTTCGGCATTTCAAGCATGTACCGGGCAATTTTTTTTAATTTAAAAAAACATCAGCGCCTTCGCTTTCTGCAAAGCGTGACACTAGTAGCTTCGCTTATTCATTGAGAAGTGAAAACACAGAATAACATACAGAGTTCTGAACCTAAACTGAATGAAAATGTTCAAAAACGAGAAAAGTGTAGTTAAAACTTCACATACCTATTTTAATTGCCCAACTTCTTTTTACACTTTGGACACTGGTATCCACTTGCCATCAATCTTTGATCCACACACCTCGAAAGGGAACCAATGCCATAATCAACAACAGCTGTACGAAGCACACACAACGAAACGATAAAATCGGACAAAAATCAAACCGACAAAACAAATTCGATTGAATCGACCAATCACATGAAACAGATCAACGGAAGGAACCAATCAAAGCTGATGGCCTTTTGATCGTCAAATGACATTAAAGGTTTAGCAGAGTAGCCATTAATTGCATCAGTAGAATCTTAAAGACTTTTCAGAAGACAACAAACATTACGAAGGCAGACATTTATTATGGATATATACAGATGAAAGACATTATTAGCAAACTGTGAAACTTTCACAGTCTCACTGCAAAAGTGCACACGTACACTCACACAGATGCAGTGAAATACAGAAAAAGAATATGCACTTATATACACCCTTTCTGGGCAATTTGCACATTACAGATGCCATTCCGCACACTGGAAACTACAGAAAGAAAATCCGATTGGCTGCTTGTCTGATGACGTCATATTGCTGTCAACAGCTTATTTACATTTTCCCACTATGTGAGATGGCATCAGCCCGTTTATCCTGAAGTTGAGAAGAACTTAATTCTAATGCCAACAAAAACGAATCGTAATATCGCGCCATGCGCAGAACACCGACGAAAAGATCAATTTCTGCGCATGTGCACATCTTACTCGTTAAAATCATCATTGCACAGCCAAAACAAATGTTCTCCCATCTCCGTTCTTGGCGGCAAAGAGTTGGCGATCCTAAGAGGAACGAACTAAGTGGGCACCTTAGAGTAAAATTTAACCAAAATAGTAACGCTACATAAAAAAAAACTTGCTTGAACTCTTTATTCGAGCAGCAATTATCAATTTCGAAAGTTGCTTGCATCTTGATTCTTTCTTTTTTTGTAATTGAGGGTTTTAAATGCAAAGTATATCTTTAAATTATAAGATTTTTTAATTTGTGTGATTTTCTTTGGTTTGTCTTGGTGTGTTTACTGTATTTAGTGCTCTCTTTTTCTCCTTTTATGTATAGATTTTTAATGGTGCCTTCTTATTGTATTGTTTTGTTTACCAATATTGTTAAAAAGAGAACAGAAATGAATACAGAGAATTAATATGGTAAAATATTCTGTATTAATGTTGTGTAATTAATTCCCATCCTTGTTAGTGTAGTGCATATCAGGGATGAGATTCTTCCGCTTTTTTTTGTTATTTTGAAGAAATTCCGTTTTTTTTTTGTCTTTTTTCTCTCAAAATTCCGTGGTTTTTTTTTTTTTTTTTTAACCGTAAAAATTTGCTTTTTATTCCGAAAATTCCGCTTTCACGCAAAGAAAAGAAACCTTCCTATCTTCCGTTTTCGAAAGAAAATTCTGGGAAAATATGCTTGACCGTGCGGCTTAACTCCACCGGCTAGGAAACTAGCTGATTCATCTTCTACTGACGAATCAACATTATATCGGCAAGCTCTACAAGGATGAACATTCCAACATTCAGTGCCATTCAAAGTATTAA
>BGPR01014515.1:0-39039 GCA_013235015.1 Araneus ventricosus
CACTCATTTCAACTATGATGAATGGTATGAAGAGAATGCCACTCGAGCTGACACATCTTCAAGTCGGCGCACCATAAGTTGTGGAGGGTGATTCACCCACAGCGTTAGATTGAACTTCTGCGAAGCCTTGATACACAACAGAGCTTCGTTGAGATCGGGTCTTGAACAGATAATCCTGAAAAACAGAAGCCAAAACTCTACTAGGGCACAGGAACTATGACTTTCATGTGTAGAAGTATTAAACATGAAGATAACTTTAAAATGCTTGAAATATCTGATGGACTTTATATACATCTTAAACATTTCATGTAAATAGGTTTTGATGAGTTCAGTAAACTATAACAGTCAAATTTGTTTATAAATCAGTTCTTAATTTGATAAATACTAATATTTTATATAAACGCTATCCTTTCTAATTGAATGATATAACATTTTCATGTCAGTGAGAGCCCATGCAATAAGAACGGATGGCATTAAATAAGCAAGTTGTACAGGTAAATCTAAAGCTAACAAAAAGTTTCAGGCAAAATGAAATTAAATAAAGCGAACTTATTTACTATCTGTTAGCAATAGAAACTTACGTAATTCGCTTCTACATTAAGATGTGTCATCTTTATTTTGTGAATTTATTCTAAATAGTAATATTCTATTGAAAGTCGTCGCTTAACTCATATTTGTGGAAGTGATAGATAAGGTAAAGCATTAGCTGAATGAATTTAAATTTTTATCAATTAAAACGAATCAATAAATGGCACTAATTAGCTTAATTCTTCGTGTACTTAAGTGCATTTCTTTTACTTTTAAGAAACTCATTTTTCATAATTGAATATTCGTATTAAATTTGTTATAATCTATGTGTGGGTTAAAACTATCATTTATAAGAGAAATTTTATTACTTCTTTGCCGAATAATAATTTAAAGCAACTTGATAAAATTGATATTAATGAGTTTAATTATTTTTATGGTTAATAGTTTAATAACAATAATTCTTAATTGTGCTTTGCTTCTGTTTATTTCCAGTGTTTCTAAAAAACTCATTTTAAGGGACATGAAAATAAGTTTTACATTTGTTCTCTTCTCTGTTTGAGTTAAAACTATCGTCCATAAGATAAACTGCATTACTTTTCCGATTCAATGTTCTCGACAATGCATTGGATTATCCAACTTAATCCCTTGCATTATATTCTTCTACATAAAAAGTGTCCATTTACGAGTTTTCGTCCAAACATCTTAACCAGTAAAAGAACCTCGTGAAACATCAAGTACATGGATGAAGGCGGAAAAGAATGTTCAGTCTGTTTGCACAGATTAAACATCTTTTTTCGAACAATGCTTTTCTTTTTATTCTTTTGAGTTACGATGAAAACAGAAAAAGGAAAATCCTTCGCGAAAAGGAAATCGGATTTAAAGTGTACCTGTGTGGAGATTTGAAAGCACATTTCTCTCTTCACTTTTTCTGATATGTCTTCATTTCTTCGTCTTCCTGCCCTGTATGACAGTGGGATTTTTCAGAACAGTTTCAGGAACTCAGGCTACATCTTTACATGAAAAGAAAATGAATAAAAGACGATTCAAAGCTGTACTTAGGCCATCTTCTTTAAAGCAGTAATCAATTGAATAACTTGGAGCTGAAGTCCTTAAAGTCTTATTGCCTAAAATTGAATTCTTCCAATTTGTTTTAGTAATATATTTTCCCTGCACTTGTTCATTTCGTAGTGATATGTCTTCATTCCTTCATCTTCCTGCCCTGCAAGGAAGTAAAGTTTCTAAAAACAATTCGAGCTATCCAAGCTACATTTTTAACCCTAGACTGATTCCAGGCAGATTCGCCCATTATGGAGTATTTGCCGCAAAATCCTGGCCAAAAATACTGTTCATTCTTTTAAAAGTTAAGATCATTGCTGTTGACTTTTGATTTATATTATATTAATAAATACACTTAAATAAACTCATAAACAAAGAAAAGAATGTTTTTTTAAATAAATATAAAATACAAAGTTTACTTAACGCTTTACTGTTTATAAGAGGAAAGTAAATGTTGACAGATTTGTTTTACTTTTTTGTAATTTTTATTAAATAGGTTGATGTTATATTATCTATAACATTTTAGTTATTGATATAAATATATTTTATATATATAATGCATATTCAAATTTAGAGTTTGCCAAATTTGAGGCATTGCAATATATATATATATGCATACATGTTTTCCAGTTCCTAGGATAAAATAACGGTTTTAATGTTATTCCTTAGAGCCCTGTTCTGCGTTTACATCATTCTCATTTTGATGTTTATTAGAAGGACCGCCCTCAGACGTTTCTTGAAGAAGTTGTAGTGTTTCGCTAATACAAAGTATCTCACTTGGTCTTTGTCAAGCCCAGATCATAAATGAATCACTGCTGAAAAGAAACATATTCAGAACATCTATGTTGAAAACTTCTCTATTGAACTTTCTGGAGTAATTCGAACAGTACAACCTAAAGTATTTGTTTCTGGCCTTGGTAGCTTCTCGTGAAAGCTGGCTAATATGTATTTCTCCACTTGCTGAATTACAGCGACCCTAATTATTAAAACTTTGTGCATTGTTGAAGTCATAGGTCCATGCAGATCTTGTTTCATCAGCATATACTTAGAACTTTTTTCATCAATGTGATACTCATTTATTACAGCTTCCAATATCAATATCAGTCGTTTAATCAATTCTACATTTACTACAGTGATTCGTGAAGCAATCTAAGAAGAATTCTAGATCTGAAAAAATCTCATCATTTGATGTTCGAAAGCATTGCTTCGGATTGTCAAGAAGCAGTCCCAGTTCCCCTCTGAACTTTCTTAGGATGTTCTTTTTAATGCCTCCTACAATTCTTTTCTCTTCTTCATTCTCGCCTGTCACTTATGCTTTGGCATTCTGTATGATAAGTGAAGTTCTGACTTAAAGAATTCTATGCGTGTATGCGAAGTTGACAGACAAAATTTCGAAGCAACTTGATTTTCTAGAAATCTCTAATGTAATTTATTAAAGTCTTATGATGAAAACCCACAAATGTAGCACTTAATTGTAGATGTTGTCCCTGTTGCAGTATTGCAGGCTCTTCCATCGCCCATTGTCAGTATCACAGAGTATTTAATCTTTCACTCTCTACTTTCAGTTGGTACTTCTGTAATGTACTGAATTTCTTCGTTTCTAATATCTGATATTTCATGTTTAAAGTGCACGCAGTTTGGTCTAGTAATTTAACAGCACGGTAGTCATAAACGGTACACCGACCAGGTTAGGTATGCGGAGTGCACTGCAGAACTGGCCTCCACGACAATTAACACTGGCACTCTGGACGAACTTCCCTGTCATACGCCGACAATTTCCCCATAACAGGGTTACAACCCGCCAACATCGGAGATGGACCCTAAGAAGTAGTAAACTCACTTTATGTCAAAAAATATCATAATAAAGTCATGAAAATAAAAAAAAAGTTATTTTATAAAAAAAATTATATAAAAAAATGGCTCAAATATGCGCAAGATTTTATCTTTGAAATTGGCCCTTAATATTATGAATATTATGTCTATACTTTAAAATAGGCCCGGCAAAGCCCGGCACACCTTTAAAAAGCTTTCACAATGTATAAATTAGAGCTAAAAAGGCATAAAAATTAACTTTTTTCAACTTTTGAAATTTTTTATTATGTGAAAAATAAATATATTCGAATGAATATATAATTTTAAACAAAGGTCTTACCTTTATTTAACATATAAAAATTATTTAACTTTAAACCCTCAGTTACAGTAAAGCTGAAATGTGATAAAAACTACGTTCACTACTGAAGAAATTTGTTTTTCAACTGAGGCTAGGAGCTAAAGGATATGACTCATGTTCCTGAAATGAACGTCGATCGACGCACCAATTAGTCAGCTATTATAAAATACTATTTTTACAATTGTTGAGTACATTTCAAATTTTGGACTTTTGGCCAGGATTTTGGTACAAATACTCCACTGTGGGCCGTCTGGATCAAAACGTCGAGAATCAAATGTCCTCCCATTGGTGTGGTGTGGAAATTCGAATGCCCGCTCAAGTGCCACCCTCGTCATCAGACAACGATTCAAAACAACGACGTCCGTACCAAAATAGCCCTCGAGAGCTTCCAAGGTGGGGGATTAGTTTAACTAAATTAAACTGAATTTGGCTGACATTTTGGGAAATCAGATTAGTTTCTACTTTTCTCGTGGTCTTAACTATAGGATCACAGGTTGAGACCTGATTTCACAGATGAACTGCTATGGTTGTGGATCTAGTGTACAATGCATCTAACTTTAACCTTCCAGCGGGTGCGCGTATGTGAGAGATACACTAGAGAAAAATTTCATTTTATACCTGTTTAGCAGAGAGTGCTTTGAAAGCATGACCTTGGTTATTCTTCTAGGTCCTTTCGTCGACCTGTTATTCATCTTTCGAGGCGTTAATAGGAATATGCGAATCTGCTATTTATATTTCATACATAAGCATGGCTGTTACAATGAAATGATTATGAAACTGACTCCTTGCTTTTTGTATCTAAATTTCAAATGTTTTTTACTTCGATGTTGTTTTTACAGCTTTATCTTACAAAAGAAATATCTCAGTTGAAATATTGGCAATTTCATTTACTTTATTTTCACGTCATTTAGCTAATTCTTTGTTCATTATATATATTTTTTGTGCCTTATGTTTACATTGTTTCCATTCCTTTTTAAATAAAAATTGTTGAAAATAGTTTTACATACTAACCTCTACCCAATTACAGACTAATTTTAATAATTACCCTCTTAAAAATTGATATTTTACAGTAGCGTATTTAGGAAATACGTGTGACCTATCATGTTTGCATAGAGGTCGCGCCCTCTGGAAGTTTAAATGGAATATGTGGTTTTTAAGTTTATACCACTAAAAAAAACTTTAATTTAAAGAAAAATGCTTCCCGACAGGCTAAAAGAAAAACATGTCTTCTTCTTTTCAGGTAATGCAAAAAATGCCATGATCTGAAGTAGAAAACACATAAGTAGAATAATGGATGCAACTCGAATTAAGATAATCAGTTACATGGTTAACATTTCTCTTACTGGCGGTACTGAATATTTTAAGGGCTGGTAACTTTCATACCACCAAGTCATTAGAATTTAGCTACCCTCGCGTAGTTAATCTGATGTGTCCCTCCATGTGTTGTTGGCGTTAACCCTCTTTCCTTCATCACAAGTGTGATGGCTAGATTAATTTCTAATTAAGAAGTGCAAAATAGTAACCCTACAAGCAATCGTCAAGACGACGTACAGTATCAATCAATGACTTGTCAGCAATCAAATAAAAGAGCAATTTCCTGTTTCTGTGTCAAAATTCCCGTATGAAAGTATTATTTGAGATCTCGTTTAGCCATAATCTAAAGGTTAAGAATGAATTACTTGACTTACAGGAATTAATAGGAGAGAATCGCTGAATTTAGACCACTTAAACATTTTTTGATGTTCAGTGATAGAGAAATAATTTTAACGAAAAACAAGTAGTAGAATGTTTTTTTTAGTTAATTTATCTTCTAAACAATGTAAATAAAGTTTTATGAATTGCACTCTAAAATAAGAAAAAATCAGATTTAAAGAAAATATGTCATCGGTCCAATCAAGGAAACCGGTTGCCCAGATTTGACCGCCTATTTCTTTAAGCACAATTAAAGCAAAACTATTTTTTGATTCTCAAATTCACACCAGCAAACAATTTATGAACCCAAATATGGCATTCTATGCACTGTATCACTTCGTCTCCTCCCTTTATTTCCTCACAAATAATACAAATATTACGTATCCTAAGTTTTTATAATTTTTGATCCAACATTTGATGGCTTTAGTGTCTATTTATTGTTTTTTCGCTTTTATTTGTCCCAATTCCATTTTTTGAAGATTACTAGTGGTGATAAACTGCTTTCTGAGTTATTTCCTGAAGTTTAAGATAATAATCCCATTGATTTAAATAGTCAAATTTGGGCTTATTTTGTGTGATCTAATATAGGAAACCGTTGGACAACAACAACAAAAAAATTCCCCTAACCATAATTTTAAACTATTTTCATAAAATGTTTATAGCAAATTGTAGATAAAGAAATTTTCAATCTGAGGATATAATATCATATTTTCCTACTTAATTTAGAACAGCTTAAGGGCTTTTTGTCTTCTGTTAAAATAATCGATTGCTGATGCCTAAATCTAAACACTTGCTCTCTAACTGTAACCACGTGGCTCTTTCTTCTAAAAATGGTATAATACACCCTATTTACATCGTTACAACATAATTTTCCTATTCCACCCCCAAATATTTAACAGAATTGAAGTTATGATACCGGTCCCATCTAGGTACAGGTCGAAATTCGGCGTCTCTCCCTTATATAATGTTAGTTATCATCGTTTTGTGGCATTCCCTGATAACAGGCTAAGAGGTAACGCCTACAGAGCTTCTGTTGGATTGGATTTCTTAATAATATTTATAAAATTTTAAATAATATGTTTAAATTATATACGCATAAAAATTTACATTTCGCGTTTCTTATAAAAAATACTCTATTCCTCCTGCAGTTTGAAATGTATATCTAAGATCAATTTACAAAGAATTAGATCCGAAATGAAACTTATTCCTTGACCCTGTATATACCATTGTCGAATATTTCGGTTTAGCAATTATTTAAAAATAATTTATATAATAGTATTTCATCTGTAAGTCCCATTAAATTGTTATGTGATTAGTTTTTTCTGTTAAAAATTCATCACTTATGCGTGTAATTTCGTCACAATTTATCTAAATTTAACATTAACAGCTATTTTCATCAAACTACTAAATTGTCAACTAAATATAATATATGATACTAAATTTTATAAAATTACAAAAATAATTACTAAATTTAACGTTAGTTTCACATTTTGAAAAATTTGTCAATATTAACATTTAAACTTTGATAAATTTAACACAGTTAATATCTTATCATTTCATAAAATTCGTTCCTAAGAAAAAAATTGCTTACTTTCTTTATTTCATCCGTGAAAAATGTGGCTACTTTTTGTCAATTCCTACCTTACCTAAAGAATATGAAATATGTAAATCTCGTTCCAGGTATTGAGTAAATGTCAATAGCGCAGAACAGATAAATGGCGGATTTGATAAAATTTTCTAAGAATGATATATGTTTCTTACCTTTTTTAAGGAATTACTTCCTTCCATATACATTTTAAAAGGAAATGTTGTAACAGTTGATAAATTACTTTTTTCCTTATTGCGGGTCATGCAGTGTAGTTTTTTAGGTACTTTATAAAATTGCAAGGCAGTTTACTTTACCTCATTTCTAAATCATAAAGCAGTAAAATTATGAATTTTGGGAAAATATAATTAAGTTTTTGATATATCATTACTACATTGAACACTTCAATTAACTAAGTATTTTTCATTTTTCCATGTAGTTTTTATTAAAATCAAGTGCCTTTTTCATATTAACTATAATATGATAACCCCTTCATTTTTCTTCGTTTCGAATTTGTTAAGCACAGCGATCGCCGTTAAGCATTGATGTATTTTACAAACATATTCAATGGCCAATTTTTAAAATATGTTTGCAATTAATTCTCCCCATCTCTGTTTGGAGAGAGGGTATCAGTTTATGTGTCATATTTATTTGACAACGGCTAAAATTTGAGAATTGAATCTCACAATAGTCATCGTGGAGCTACAAAATGGGATTTAATCTAATTAGAACAGAAGCAAAAATCTGCAATTAATCCTCTTTTCTCGTTCAATTCGATCTATATTTTGGTGGGTGACATCATTGTGGCCTTGCGTATAAATAAATACGCTATAATCACTATTATATTGTTGTGTATAAATAATGATTCACTTCGATGCAAACATTTTTGAATCTTCGCAGGCTCTAAACCTTCGGGTGGACAGGCTGGCGTGGGTTTGTGAAAACACTTTTGAATTTAATTTTTAATGCATTTAAATAGTCCTCTGTTGATAGGTAAATTAACACAGATTTATTTACTCCACCTAAATAAATCTTAGTTTATCTAATAAATACTGTGAGTAATTTACAGAATGGTTCATTAAGTTTAATTTTTTTAGGTTTGGTATTTTGATTTCGTTAGAATAATAATAAATAAAAATGTTTCGCATATATGATGTTTTCCTCAAAGCTATTAGAATATTTTTATTTCGTGAATGAGATTTTCATTTAAGTTAAATAATTCTTCCTTTATATTGAGGTATGTATACTGTAGAGCAATAATATGGTAAATTCTTTAATTGTTTTTCTCGATCAAAATAATAGTTCATTTCGAAAGTAGGTCTTTTTGTTATAGTGAAATTGCCTAGATCTCGTAAATGCGTCATAATATTGCTTAAATTCATCGAAATTGTTCTTACATCATTCTCTATCTAACATAGCAATAATTGCAAGGACATAAAAAATATTTGCACACAATTCTTTCAAACAAAATAATTCGACAATTTTTTCTTTATAATATAACTTTTCGAATTAAAAATCATTTTATAATTAACTATTCTTTATAATAATCTATAGGCAGCTAATCTCATGGAAATAGGAGGTATTTATGTGAGCGTAAGGCAGTATTCTCATCTTAATATAACATGAATTCATCATAAATCATATTCGAAATCCTCTAAACTTCTCTCAGTATATCAACGTAGCAAAAACTGCGAAAGAAGAAACAGATTCTATTTTAGATTAATTTTCTAAAACAAAACAAATTACAAATCGAAAATCTTTCCGTTATAATAAATTTGTTTAAATGCCATAGAATATAATAAAACCTGAATATAACGTGAGTCGAAATCGTAATTTTTGATACTTCCTTCGCTATCTAATATAGAAATAGTTGCAGATGAATAAACAGATAATACTTTCAGACTATGTTTCTCAAACAAATTAATTAATTTATAGTTAGAAAATCTTTTCTTAGTAATAATTTTGCTTAAATCTCATAGATGCGCACGCAATACGATCGCATAAAGCTCTTCAAGCCACATTCGAAATTTTATATACATCATTCGCTATTTAACGTAGCAATAACTGCAAAGGAATAAATAGATTACACCGCAACCATAACGGGGTTTTAACACAAATTAATTGGTTTGGAAAGCGAAAACGAATGAATTGAATATTTCAGCGTGCCGGAAATTCATGCAGTAATTTTCATTTTTCGCGTCTGTTGGACGGATGAAACTAGCGTTAATTGAATTTTCTCACGCAGCAATAAACAGGATAAGGAAGTTTTGGAGTGGAATTTCATCACAACTTCTAGGCGGAACGGAGTCAAATATTAACTCCGAGTGTGATTTTTGATGAGGAGATATACAAATCAGAATTTTTTGGGGAAAATTCTTCATTCAATGATTAGTGATTAAAAATGAAATCCATTGCGAGCACGGTATAAAAATAAAATATATGAAAGCATACCGTTTAAATATATTTCAAAAGTTATGTGAAAGTAAAGTTTTCTTTCATGCGTTCTAAATGGTAAATAACTTGAGCTAAATATATTATGCTGTAAAATCATGAACTGCTTCTAATGTTACATTCGCAAGAAATTTTTATTTATTCGCTCTAGATAACGCGCAGTTTGAGCAAAAACTATGTTTTGTTATAAATTAAAGCTGTAGATAAGTTTTTAAAAGAAAACAATTTTTTTGGCCTTCATAAAAATACAACATTCATTTATAGATTTATACGATTACGATATTTTAGACAATTTCACATTTTTTAAAATTAGGCGATTATATATTTTCATTAATTTCAAAAAATAATTATAAAATCACAACAATATTAATCTGTTATATCAGCCATTTGAAGTTGAATTTTGTAAATAAATGCAAAACAAGTTAATTAGATTAGTATTTATTTCAATGTATTAAAAACTATCTGATAATTTATCATGCAATATTAACGAAACAAATTTGCGAACCTTTCCAATAAACACAGGGAAGTAAAATAAAGGAATTGCTCTGAAGCTGATAGTAAATAATATTTCTGCACTTTTTGTTTCGTGCGAAGATGTTATTTTTACTTTAGCCGAGTTAATCTGCAGATTACCTAGATAATCTTCACATTATCTAATTTCCGCACTTATACATGAGAATTAAATCCAATCCTTTTCTCCTAATGTCATTTACAGCAAAAATAGATGATACGGCATTTATTCCTGAAACTGTATGATTTTAACTTGTTTCTCTAATTAAAAACTTATTCAAAAATCAATAAATAGAATATTCGCCTACACATGATCAAGTCTAAGATTCCATTTTACATTGTTACTGTACCTGAGAATTAATTAAATATATTTTAAGATATTTATTAAAATAAATAAATCAGGGCTTTCGATTTACGTTTGACCTGCCAATACGCTTAAGACAAAAAATAAATCATAAGATCAACTAAAAATGAAATACATTCTCTATTCTGATTTAAATTTCACTCATAAAATCAGCTTATGCAATATTCTCCTTAACATTATCGAGTTTTAAATTTCATTAAATATTGTAAATATATCTGAGAAAGAATATCACATTTTTCATATTATTTATGAAAATGAATACAACTTAGCTTTCGACTTAAATTTAAAAATATATTTACAGATAAAATGAAATAGCAAGCCCAGATAAAATTAATATCCATTCTCTATATGAAAATGAGATCCTAGGAAACAACATCCCTTACTGATGAATTAAAAGAATACTGTTTGCTAATAAATTTCAAAGAGCTACGTCTACCTTTATTTAATGAATAGACTTCCATTAATTTAGAGTTTTGAAACAGAAAATCGAGAAAAAATTCCGATTCAGTGTACTAAAGTCTCGTTTGTATGTTCTATTGATGTTGAAACAAAGGGGCTGAAATTGATCATCTAAGAGTAACAGCGCTGCGCAAACACTAGTTTCTCAAAGTAGATATACACAATAGGTGTAGCAATTCATCTCACTTTTAAAAGGCCCCTTCGATGTAGGTTTCTCTTCAAAAGTGATACAAGTCTGTATTAAAAATAGAACAATGTCTTGAAATTAATCGAGATTTAAAATAATGCACTCCATTGTAAGGATAATAAACTGCTACACAGTAACATGTAGTTTACACAGAATTGTTAGAATGTTAATAACAATGTCAAACAGTACTCGTGAGTAATTCAGATGATTTATAAGGAGTTGTGTTTTAAAATAATGAGCATTCAATGTATTTAAAACTGAAAGAGAAAAATTTGTTGTTCAATTTGGAATAAATATGAAACAATAAATGTCAGTTTGCAAAGTTTGTTGGTTTAGGCTAAATCTTAAAATAGTGCATTCCATTGTAATGATAATAAACTGCTGCACAGTTACACGTAGTTTACCCAGAATTATTAGAATATTAATAATTGCGTCAATCAGTACTCCTGAGTAATTCAGATGATTTATAAGGAGCTGGGTTTTTAAAGGAATGAACACTGAATTTATTTATAACAGAAAGAGAAAATGTATAGTGCAGTTTCAAATAAAGATAAAACAGTGCTGTCATTTTGCAATGTTTGTTGAGTCAGGTTAAACGATTGTTCTATCTTGGAAGTTAATCTTATTACTTACCTAGACAAATTTTACCCTCTTCATTCAAATACATTTTGTTTTATTGTTGTATTCATTTACTATTATTCCTTTTGTGGTTATTCTTCATTATTTTCATTTTGTTAACTTTCATAAAGAAATATTTAAGTATGAAGATTAAGTTCTTTAATAATATAACATGTTTGGCGGTCGAGGAATAGATCAAGTTCGATTATGAATGAATAAATTCTAAAGCATAGAACTGAATATTAAATATATTTTAGACAGAAGAACCAAAAGTACAACTTGATTTTAAATGGTCATAAAACAGTCAACACGCAGCTGTCAATTTACAAACAAAATTTGCTGGCTGTCTTGTTTAAAAGAACATTTTCTCATGGCAGTCAATCTTATTCCTAGCCTAAGTAAACTTTCATCTCATCTCTGAAGCAATTTAACACTCTACCTCCCAATACATTGTGTTAAATTCTGTGCGACAGCATCTTGCAGTTGATTTATCTTTGCTCCAATTTGGTGCAACGATTCTTCTCTCGTTGTTACACGTTGATTTGGGAGAGCTGGTTCTTTTTAAAATTCAAAATAAGGAAAGCTGAACAACGCTATCCGTGCGATAAACACTCCCTGTTTATGCAAAAGACTTTGGCATTAGAAGAATGATCGAAAATTTGTGTAGAAACTCATTCAGTTCCCTTAAAAGACTTTTCTACCCTTCACGTATTAAAGAATGATGTTTAGAAGAATAATTGAGAATTTGTGTGGTTACTCATTGGATTCTCGTGAAAGAGTTTTCTACCGTTTATGCACTTCAGAATAATTAGTTTCTAGGAAACTATTCGTTACATTAAATTTTGACGTCAATAAAAAGTTGGTGAATATGGTTTGTTTATTTATTCTACATGTAGAACTTATGAGTGTTGGTTACTCTAAATTAAAATTTATAAAAGTAATTACAAGATTAACATGTAGCCTGATAAAGTTAATAATTAATATTTAACTATCGGACATTTTCATTGAGATATTCAGAGTATAAATGGACATTTTAAATTTGAGAGATGCTTCACTATTTGGTAAATGAACAAAAATGTGTGAATTCTGTTAACACATTGTGATTCGAAACAGATGAGCACAAAATATCATATGTACCAAGCAAAACTGAATTTTATCAAAGAACAGAGAAATATATCATATGAAAAATTGTTTATAAAATGAGTTGAATGAAACAAAATGTACATTTTAATGGTGTAGGTGTTCAAATAGAGTCTGATTATTAGAAGTTCAAAAAGAATATAGTTTTTCAGAAAGAATATGAATTTCAGTAGATATAGAGTTGCATTTTATAAAGAAATGTGTTTTTAAAACAAGGAACTACTGCTGTTAAAATCAATAAGGTATCATTAGTTGAATGGACATGAAATGGAAAATCATGTTCAAAACGGGGTTGAAAACACAAAAGCCTATGAGAGAAATCATAAACGTAACTGTGCATATCATCTAGCATCTAATTTCATGTTGTCGTACGCTGTTCTGTGATGATCTACCATTTCTTCGACTGCATGATGAGAAATGGATTCAAAAATTAAACATAATGTATAGTGCTTTTGACACGTGTATCAGGTGAGCATGAATCAGCTCCATTGCTTTCCTTACAGGTGCCATGAGTCCATGGGGGGGGAGGCACCACCTTATGAGTGTCATGAGTCTCAAGGGGGGTGAATGAAAAATAGCAGGGATGAGGAACCTGCGGCTTTCTTCAATTTGTTATGCAACCTAACCAGCTATTTTCAATTTTCATTGAAATAATATAAGATTGTGTGTGTCTGTAATTTAACCCTCTCACATCGAGCAAGGTGGTCCGTGGTGGTCAAGAAATTTTGCCTTAACATCAACGAAAGCCTGTCTGAGGCGGTTGTCTTCTGAGGGGAGGTAAGGTTCTGAGATCGCTTCGGCGATGAGCGCGTTATGGGGTCTAATTATCCTTCTTAGAGGTTGCCACAGTCCATTTCCTTACGCTTTAAGGGAAGGCTATCACTTTGAATAGCAGGGGTGGAATGGTAAGGCAAATGACCACCCAGATTGGAACAGTCCAATTCATGTCGTCTTCCCTCCGAAATTCCCGGTGTTAAAGGGGCTAGGAAAAACAGGATTAACCAGATAATAATGATAACAGAACAATGGCACTTAAGATTCTGCTCGTGCTGGCATTTGCCAAACTGAAGAAATTTAATGAAACATTTCAGTGAAAAACGTTTCCCCACCCCTGAGAAATGGGTTGCCTGAGCTGGTTCTCGCTTCTTCTGGTGCTGCAATAATGGTAGTGTAGTTGCATTGGTTCAATCTCCGACGATGGGACGCAACTCCTAAGGGAGTTATCTGTGTATGGGCCAATTCTGGCTATTTTGCGATAGGCCACATTACCCGTATTCATATCTGCGTTGACTGGGATGCGGTCAGTTATTCGGATGCTTAGGCAGCCCTATTAGAATAAGTTGCTCTACAGTAGGGGAAGGTGGTGTACCTAGGTCCTATTTTTACTTTTTAATTTTTAATTGGATAATTACTGAAAGAAAGGTAACAAAACAATTTTTCTTTCGTATTTTAGGCCTTTATACACAACATATATTTTTTGTAGATTTTTTAAAAAAGTATTTCAGTGCATTATTTACAATTTAAAAAAAGTGCAAATAGGACCAAAGTACACCATGGGTAGTGTACCTTGGACCAGCTATTTCTAGATTTAAAAAATCTAACCGAATAGTTTGAACATAAACATTTATTGGTATTTTAGCTACAGAAAAATGTTAATGAGAACTTTTACTTAATGAGGTCTTAGATTAGACCGAATATAAAATTATTACAGCAACAGTTTCATTCCTATGAGTAGGCTTAACCAACATTGTAATTAGACAAGTCAATTCCAAATGTTAATTTCCGAAGCTGCCTTTCAGATCCTCCAGTCAACACGGGATGTGGTAACTTCCACATTACATCACATTTTTCCACAACATAAGTGGTAGACCATGTAGTGGTCATGCACCAAGGTACACCACTTGGGCATGGTCCAAGATACACCACTTGGCCATTTCATGGAAAATGGCTGACTGCTAAATTGAGGTTAGGCTTAACATAATTTCTAACACATGTTATTATAGCTAAAACTGTGCTTTATAAGTTAGGCATTTTACTATAAAGTAATTTATGTATGTTTAGGAACTATTAACACAAAATTCAACAGGAAAAAAATTACTTTTGATGGGTCAATTTCCCTTTTCAGGATTCATTCATTCAAATGAGCACCTTGAAAAATAAGTTCAAGTTCAATGGGACCTCTGGTGGCAAGTGTACAAAATACATATAGAATTTTCTATACATCTATACAGATGTTGCTAAAATCGGCATAGGTTCAAGGTACACTTATGTCCAAGGAACACCACCTTCCCCTATTTATACGATATCTCTACGATGTTTTGCGGCATTCAGAATATCGTAGTAACATCGTAGAGACATCGTAAAATACCCTGTGCTAATACATAGGGTAGAGTGTATCTTTATGGTTATGGGTGTCACGAATTAAATGAAAAATATTTTGATGGATCATATTTGAAAACACGTCTCCCATGAAATTTCAATATTTTGAAAAAATGTCTAAGAAATCTTTCAGGCTATTCATATTTGCTGCAGGCAACGTTATCCATTCATAGATGAACTCTGCCAAATATGTAGCTATCGGAATTGCTTGTAATACAAAAGAAGCGTAAGTCATGAAAAATTGGACATTTTCACAAAAAAGGTAACGAATTCCTCTTGAATGAAGTTTTCTACGACAAGTTTGTAATGACATTATGCCATTAGTATCAAATCTGTCTATTTTACAATTATCCACAACAATCTAAAAAGCTTTACAGATACTCAGTCTCAGTTTATTTAAGAGGAACTAAATATTTCAACAGTTTAATATGTTATCATCGATCATCAGTGATTGCGAACAAATTTTTGAACATGTTGGATATTCTCTACAGACCACTAAATCCGGTTTTTAATTTTGAAAGCGAATATTATCAACATCTGAGCATCTACTTTGTGATCAATAGATATCTCTATTTACTTTAGGAAATATGGCTAGAAGTTAAAATCAAATACTGTTAATAATAGCCTAGATGATTAGATAGAAATGGGATTGCGTTATTTGGGACAAATGCTGTTGCCTTTAGTTCTTATCGAAAGGAATTAGATTTCCTGACCCGCGAGAAGAGCTTTGAGCGTTGTTTTATTAAGTGCTTTTTCTCTTGAGTTCTATGGAAGACAGAGGAACCTACAAAACTAAGGCGGACTGACCGAAAGTATAACCAAATAATGACATCTCTTAGTTCTCCTCCATCCAATTCTCAGCACTAAAAGATGTTCTTCCTTATCGAACAAAAGGCGTAGACTTCGTTCCATCAAGTAGTCTTATTAGCAGACTTTTGTTATCCTTTTTTTACTTACTGATGTCTTTGTGCCGCAACACAGTGGAACTACTTTTTGTCGGTCGTTTTTAGTCTTTGGTCTTATAGAGGCTTGAGAAATACCAATGAAAATACATATTAATTGAAATATGAAGAAATCGCATAAAAACATATGTGAATGCTCATTTCGAGAAAATGGGTCCAATTCAAGCTCTCGCGAATTTCGTGAAATGCAGCGTGACAATTTAATTTTGGAATCAAGAAGGAAAAATTACGTAATGTCACAGCACAGAGTAAGATAATGTGCATTTACATATCTGATGGATCGCCCGGGGGCACCACGAGTACGTGGGTGAGAAGCCGCCAGATAAGCAAGCGGAGTCTCACTTCTCCTGGGGTGCAATAATGCTGGGGTTGTGTTACCCCTCCAGTGATAGTACGTACCTCCGGGAGAAAACGGGCCGTGGCCGGTGATGGCTACTAGAACTCCAGCCTCAGTACTCGAGCTATTGCAGAGACTGTCATTCAAAGGTTCCTGGAAGCATAGCAGGACAAGTGTAGCACGGTTTACGGTTACATATTAGATGGCATCGCAACTGCGTTTGTCATGCAACTGTGATGACACGTGAATTGACTCCATTACAGAGAAACCACGGTTTACGAACTTCATTCGCTCCTAACAATCATCCGTAAGCCGAAACATTTGTTAACTATTTTCCATATATACGATAATGTTGGTTGTGTTAACCTCGGTTCACAAACTTAATTCGATTCTAAAAGTTCTTTGAAAGCTGAAATGTTCTTTAACCTAAATTATTTTCCACATATGATGTAATGTTAATATGCCTCATCCATTCCTGGACCTCGAAAGACTGCATATTTAAACTTTTACAGCAATATTTTGTGCGCATCTTTGTAACCACAACTCCTAGTTTGAGTTCAACTACACTCATCCAAGAAAGCCTCTGTGATATGTTGCCTTTGGACACATCGCACGTGGGTCAGAACGACTTAACAGAAGCAAGGACAGATGTGAGGTCAATCATGTCTTCCTGCGGGAGCACGGTATGCACTTCCTTCCACATATACCCATTCAACTGACAGGGAACCCCTTGTGTTTCGAGCTCGGGGGTGTACAATGGCGTTAGTGTTAATGTAACCCCTGTTCAATAGAAGCCATCCAGTCCATTACGAAAAAAATAAAATACTGCTAGTCAGATCAAATATACATTTTACTGCAGTGGTAGTGAAAGAGTTCAGGTGAAACGAGAGATGCTGAAGAAATGAAATGTTTTTGCTTGCAAGTTTTTTTTTGTTTTCCAAATCTTTTAGTACCACTCTATTCTGGTTAAGAACAGCCTGGCCTCTGTCTCATCAAAAAATTGCCTATTCTATGCTGTAATACGAAATCTATCCAAAATGAAATTTAGAAATATATATATTACCGTTAAAGCGTATAGTTCTGTTTTTTAAAAGAATAAATAGGTATTTAACTCGGTAATTCATTAAATAACTAGTTATTCTATGAAATAATGGATTCCACGCTTTAACTGTAACATATATACTATATTGATGATTCTGCAATGTGTTTCATTTTTTCTGTTACCCGATCTTGAAGTACATATGTAAATAGTATATAATCTAAATTTATAAAACAATCAAGCTCTGACCGCAACTGAAGATTATAATATATATTTTAATGACAGTTATCGTCTGACTGACCTGGTTATCGTGTTGATTTTCTAAGCCTTGCAAGTTCTTAAATTCAGACACGGTGCTCTACCCGAGATGCATTATGCTCGAAAAACTTGATCGATTACTGCAATGTTCATGCTGCAAGCCTTCGTAAGCCAAGGTTTGAGTGCATTGCATTTAAATACGAATTTTCTATCCTACTGACAAAGTAATAAAGTTGTACCTACCTATCATATCTGATATTTGAATATGAGTCAAATTCTTTCTCCCTCTAGTTGTAACTCACCACTCTGAAAGAGCTTCAGACTCGAACAGCAATTAAAGTACACTAAAAGATTGTTCTAATCGATTAGCTTTTTGTCCCTTGCGGCATAAAGCGAAATTTCTGACGCAATGAATCTTAACTCCAAATGAAAGCTTATAAATAAACTTATGCATCATGAAAATTGTTAATATTTATGCCAGAATTGTCAGTGTTACTGAAAAAATAACGCTTTTAAAGCGGTTCTATTTTTAATCCCTATTTATATGCAATATTTGCGAAGACCTTAAAATATTTTTGCAACGAAGTGAATTACTATTTATGTGTACCACGATGCTCGTATAACATTATTCTTTTTAATAAATCTATAATAACGTAGACAGCACAGTGTATGGAATAAATGAGATGCAATTTCTTCATTACTCGACTCAAAAGGATTATAATTGAAAATAACCCTAACGTAAAGCACTTAATTTTAATCATAAATTGTTTAAATTTATAATCTTATGACAGAAGCTAGCTCTTTTAAAATAATAAAATTTATTACAATAACGCAAAATTAACTAACAGAATAAAAATCCTATCATAGGACAAAAAACAAAACGCTAATAGGTACAAAAAATAAGAAAGAAGAATCCGGTAGGGGGAGAAAGTTTTCAGCGGTCATTCCCGGCTGGGATTCTAAAATTCAGAATAGCGTTGACGTTAGTGATATTGTTCCCGAGGTAGAAGGTAAGGTTTTCTGCCTTTTCTTTCTTCTGCTTTTTTTTGTTACAAAGGCATTTGTAGTATTTTGAGGAAAGTTCTTTCTTTTTTCTTTCAATTTTCGGGATAATTCAGGTCACAGAGGAACCTTGTGTTTGACTTTTTTAGTCGGTTCCTCTACAGAAAATTATCATAATTCTGAATTTTAGAATCCCAGCGGGGAGTGACCTTTGAAAACGTTCTCTGCCTGATTCTTCTTCTTTTTATTAATATTTATGGTTTTTGTATCTATTACCGTTTTGTGTCCTATGATGGGATTTTTTATTCTGTTAGTTAATTTTTCATTATTGTCATTGCATTCCTGGAAGCTGCTGCGTTTCTGTGTACCAGATGCATTGCGTTTTTTTTATGTTTTCTGTTATTCGTGTTCTTTTAGTTTTAGCTATATTTTGTTCATATTCTAGTATATTTATTACAGTAACATTTGGCATTTACATAACATAAACACACAGAGAGGTTAACATTTAAATTATCAATTAAACATTAACAAAGTTTTATTTTGGAAAATTTGGGTACACGTTCACTGGCTCGTCTCCCAGCTGAGACTGGCTTGTCACTGCTCACTCCACACGGTGGCGCTGTTCTTACTTAAGGTGTGTGCCCACCTGTCCTTGGGGTGCAACACTGGCATGTGTTTATAATTGATCATAAATGATTCTCTTTATTATTTTGTTTTCTATACCCTCAAAAGTTAGGAACAAAAAATAATTTATCAGACAAAAATGCTGTCGCAAGGGAAAAAACCATAAGAAACTAATACACTATCCAGAAACTATAAAACGAACATATATTTATTGCAGAATAACAGACAGTATAACATCTGCAGCATAACATCTGGACAGCAATTAGACTCAAGATAGTTGAGTGTAAAAGTAGCAAAATCATTAAGGCGACTTAATGATGAAAGTTTAGCTGCATATCATATTTCAGTTTAAAACTTGCAGTCAAGACATTTTTTCTTAAAGTTATCCAGCATTTTAGAAGCAATTCTGGCTCTAAATGCACTGAAACGATAACCCGTCAAAGAATATCGATAAGATCCTTATTCCTACAAAAATATAAAAAGTTTCTCTCAAACTGTGTGAAATTCAACATGCTTCACATTGTGGAGAGAAACTCTATTCTGACAGTTTAAGGATAAAGCAGAAAAGATTTTCCAAGGTTTGAATAATGGTCATTATAATACGTATATCTCTTAAGTTGCGTTTTGAAGAATAAAAGTCTCTATACTAGAACCGAATTTTCGTTTATGTTCATAAAAATGCAAAAAATTAAATAAAAAATACTTCAAGTCATTAAACATGAACATGCCTTATCAGCCAGTAAGCTTAAGTATAAAACAACCATTTATTGTAAATACTTGAGACAACAATCTCAGAAAAGGCATTTCAGCATAAAAATTATTAATATGTTCGTATCGATATGAATATAGAAAATGGAGTTTTATGAAAATCAACGAAAGGAAATGTTTGAAATATTTCATTCCATATTCTAGATCGTCAATAAAAGTTATGCGGTGGGAAAATAGTTTTAAGATACGACCTGCTTGATGGCGCTTAATTATTGGCTGAATAACTTAGAATGTTCCAATTAGATATTTTATGATATGATACAGGGTGTTCAGAAAGATCGTTTTCAAAATTTAAGGGTAGATCAGGCATACAGAAACTAGTCATTTTCGCAGCAGAATAGGGGCTACAGGGGGCTCTTTGTCAGTGAATTAAGTAAAAGAAAAGGATACACCAGACGAAAAGTACAACCCAGATTGAACTGAATACAAATCTAGCACACTAAATTAAATCGCTCAAAAGTAGAAAATAATTTAAATAAAAAAAATCTTCCTTTTAGTATAACTAATAAAATTATGTTTTAAAAAGCTGTATCACGTCTTTCATTTTCCTATGTTCTGAAATGCATACAATCCAGATTTAGGCCTGCCTGCTGGTGTGGTGCCGACGTTCGGTGGGGAGGATGCAGGCTCAGGTGTCGTCCTCGTCATCTGACCACGGTTCAGATTTACGGGCTCCATCCACGTAAGAACGGTGAAACAATACTAATCAACCCTTATTTGTCATTTATGTTATTGGGTTTTTCATTTCAGCGCTTCGAGCAGGAACATTTATATTTTAACCACACCATACAAAGTGCCCATAAATTATTGTCGGGTTTCCCTTGATAACTATTGATTTAAAAACATGCCGATAAATATTGATACAATTCAAAAGGTTTTTTTAATGACACGAATTAAAGTAATTTCCACTTGGCAGCTTTTCATTGCATGTGATCCATCGACACTTGGCAGGAAATTGAGTTCAGTCTCAATGTGTTATGTGCCACGAAAGGCGTCCATGTAGAAATCACTAAATTTTGCTTGGGTTATTAAAAGACCTTTTTCAGTTGTATTTTAAGAACATATAATATAATATTGAACGTCATGTTCTTTAATCAAAAGGTATGACGTAATGAATCCCAGACAATAATTTAGAGACATATTGTATATTAATTATTGTTATTTTTAAGGATAGGTGCGTTTTTTACCTAGTAAATATTTATTGCCATACTTTTCACGGGTTTTGCATGCCTGAGGGCCAAGAAACTTAATTTATTAAAAGTTTGAATGTCAGTTACTTAATAGTGAAATAATTCACTTACCAAGTATTGTATAAACAGCGTTCTACGTATCGCTTTTAAATTATATACATGGTTATATACCTGTATATACAGTTCCATAATATATATATATATATAGTTTTCATTCAATTCCCTTATTATATATCTGTATATATAGTTCCACAGTATACACAGGGTATACCAAAAAGTGGATCAAGCGTTTATTTCTTTAAATATTGCTCTTACACATATACTTCCAATTACAAAGTTTTACCAAATAAGGTAGAAATATGTCTGAAAACACTCTGGATTCTGTGGAGGCTGTTAATAAACCGTTAGAGAAGCTATATCTCCATAAAGTAAAAATATCAATGAATAAAATGTTCATCGACAAATGCTCACACTCATCTATCTATAAACTAAGTTTCACGACTCTATCTACAAAACTTACAGAGATAACATAAGGCAAAGTTATTGAGTTACACCACATTGCCATACCTCTAATTGCTGTTTGGTCGAGTAATTCGACGCGCGATTAAGGGAAAATACACATATTCCAATAAGTTAGTAAAAGGGAGAATCAAAAAATAATAATATATTTATTAACTCTTATTAAATTTTAAAAAATGATCAAATACTACATTAATTGAAATATTTACAGAAGTAACTCAAATTGTAAACCTTCCACAACTATCGAAAGTAGTGTCGGTTCCATCTGCTCAGAAACAAGTAATGCTACAACAATATGAATAGAATACATGTGAAATGCATTTTTTTAAATCTAGCTTTACCTTCAAATAGACCAAATTAATAATTGTAATTATCTGATTTGTATTTTAGAAAATTACCGTAGTACGTTTTTTTCTGTGAGTGACTTCTAATGAAAGAAAACGAATACGTATTAACCGAGTACGTTTCCGTTGAGGCACAATGAAAGTGAATCTGAAACCTAAAAACAGAGATTGAAAGAGATATCAAAGGAAAACAAATCGAGTTCGTAAAACGAATCTTCTGTCGAAATTGAGGGTGAAAACAGAAAGAAAAAATGAGCATTAGTTGGCCGAGCGCCGAACAGAAGAATTCAAGAATTCAAACGAAAATCAAGGTCTGGCTAAGTTCAAGCACAGTAAGCACAGTTTAACACCTCTCGTCCATCACATCACTTAGTTGTGCGCAATTAGTTAATTTTGGTGCTTTGCAAATTTGTTTGATTTGCAGCCTCACCCTATGTTTGTTTTACTTGTTAATTTATTTCTAACTTCTTTTCTCGTTTTCATTACTTTTTCTTTTTCCCTGATCATTGAACTCCTAGAGTGGAAAAGTAAGGAAATAAGAATAACTAAAATACGAATTTTCAAAATAATTTTCGATGGTACTGCGACCCTAAAGGGCGAGCCACCATTGCTTTTAGGGAAAGCTTAATGCTACGTATACCACTGAGGCCTACAATTTAATATTCTTGAATGGTATTAGCTACTTTCCTGTGATGCCTTAAATTTTCAATTTCTCAAATTCTTCTTCTCTTCTTTATAATGTCGAAAATTGTAATTATTGAATAGAACTGAGTAATAGCATACTTGTTTAGCAATTTTTTTCAACTCATGACGATTGGATGATGTACTACTAAAGAAATATTTTCATCTCGCAAATATTCATAAAAAATATTTTCTATGTTGAATAAATTTGTATCTCTATAATAAATATCTCCATTTAAATTTTTGAGAAGCCTTTATAAATCTAGAAGTTAATATATCTCTGAAACTTAGTTTATACATAGACTAGAGTGAGAGGAACATTTTACTCATTGACACTTTTATTCAATTGGAATTGTATAAAAAGATATTTTTTTCTAACTTTTTATTTGCAATCTCCACAGAAACCAAAGTGTTTTAATATAAATTCCCACCTTATTTGGTGAAACTTTGTAATTGGAAGTATATGTCTAGGAGCAATATTTAAGGAGATAAATGGCTGCTCAATTTTTTGATACACCCTGTATATAGTTTTAATTGGTTCAATTATATTTGACTTTAAAGTCTTCTAGTGTTATAAAGAGCATTTTCTATGTAAAATATTTTAACATTATTGATAACTAATAGGGTAACATCAGGTATAAAGAGAACGGAAACTCAAATATATATCTCCCTATTTAATAAAATAAGCAGCAGTCACATAAAACATCCCGACTGCAATATCCGACTCAAAATATTATATAATTTCATTTTTCGTAAAATAATTCGAGAAAACAACCTTTTTATTTAAGAAATACTTTATTTGAGTTTTCAAATACTTTGAAATCAAGTGGTTTTATTGGGAAAAAGATTAAATAAATACCAAAGCAAAGTATTATATCCTCCATGTGCAATTTATTATCAAATATTTTACTTTTACGTTACCCTGAGCTTATTTGGAAAACTCGTAGATTCTATTGTACAGATTTTTCCACTTTGCCTTAAAGTCTAGACACTTTTATTTTTTATTAATCTTTCTATCTACATAAGGAGAACTTTTAGATGCTAACGAGGCTTAGATGATAGAATAATACATAATACAGCAATTTAGAATGCATGTTTACAAGGTTTTTATGCTGAAAAACTAAGGAGTAAAGGGCGGCCATAAAATTCCTTAATCGCTGCTCAATCGATTACTTAGATATTCTAAGAATATAAATTTTATTCGTTTCCTATTTTATGCTTGAGGTGAATAGGGAAATACATAAGCATACGAATTCGTTTTTTTCAGTAGTAAGTCTGCGTCTTAGGGCAAAGATTTCCAACCTGTGGTGCGCGAACCCTTGAGGGTACGCGGAGGACCACTTGGGGGTACGCGAAATCAAAGTCAGTAATGGCGGACAAAAGAAAACATAAGGGATTAAAAATGTTACTGAATTTTTTCCCCAAGTTTCTGTCAAAAATAAAAGTGGAAAGTTGTGCAAGTCCTCAAGCCTACCCTCAAAATAAGAAAAAAATGAAAGAGAACGAAAGTGTAATTTTTAGCTATCTTTATAAGTTAATGCGAAAATATTAGAATACTGATTTCACTTGTTTTAGTGTAAACTAATACTATTGTAAAAATGGAATAAAATGTCAAATCAAAAATATGTCCTCCAAATGTTATAAATTCGACTCATTTGACTCTTAAGCTTACCTAAGCCTTTAACATTATTGATAAAGACTTCTTTGCATAGACGGATGGTTGATATGATGGGGGTATAAGACAGTAGGGGGTGCGCGAAAATAAAAAGACTGATAAAGAGAAATGCGAGGGAATAGGAAATCCCCTACACTACGCAACGAGATGCCCACTTACTTTATCATATCACCACAATTCATAGTCCATCGGTTGAAGAGCGCCCTATCCAGCAAACTCTCAAGACGAAATATAGATCGTTTAATCACTTTCCTAGCGACTAACGAAGACCTAATTAAAAGTCAAAATACAACACCGTCACATACTCCAGCCTAGAAATAGATACTTCCAAATAATCACCTCCCGGAACCAGAAATTCGATGAATACCCAGTTGAGCAGCAGAGCACACTAGCTTAAGAACAGCAACCAGCCACCACCAAATTTTACGTAATTCATTCGAAAAATTCACCCTTCACATCACTCCAAACCCTGGAGTAACAATTCCAACGATCCCTAAGTATAAATAACAAGACAGAAAAAAACAGTCTCACAATTTTTAGGATGGATGCGACAATAATCATCAATATAACCGGTTGTAATACATTATCAATTCTTCTTTATAGTCGCATCGAAAACACTAACAGCCCCGAATCATGGAGCTGCAACTGTATGAAACAATGTAACTAAAGGAAACATTCTACCTTTTCACTGCACTCATCTGATAACTCCTCTTGTATATATTTTATATTATACTCGGATTGTAATCCTATATGTACTTTTCATCATATTCTTCTTTGTTTATGTTTAATTATATTCCCTTTTCTTTGTTTTTACATCTCATGATGTTTTTTTTATGCTTTTACTTTTCAATAAAGTTTCACACATACTCATCCAACCGACAGGGAGCCGTTTAGGTTCCGAGTTCGGGGGTATGCTGTAGTGTTAAAACTTAGGGTATTCTTCCAAAAATGCATTACAATCGGATTCTTCATTCGACGCGGTTATTACAGCTGTAGAAATGTTGACCTTGATATATATTGTTCAAGAAGTGATTAGCCAGCTAAAAAAAACTGCAAAAAAATCTTTAAAAAATCTGCAGGTGTTTGGAACATGTTTTCTTCGGAAGAAAATGTAGAATATCTGAAGAAAACTATGTTCCAAATACCTTCAGATTTTCTGCAGTCAAGGCTTAATTATTAATTTCAATTAACTTAATTTGTAATTCAACTTACTTGCACGATGTCGATTCAGATTGTGACAAAACTTCAAACTCATCCCGGCCGGGATTCGAACCTGCGTTCATAGATTTGGCAGGCAGGAATACTAACCATATGGCCCTCCCGCACAACACGAAATGAAAGTAAAATAATCTATTTGAGTTTTAGCTTCGCCATAGCTCTAGTGGCTCCATTTAGTAGTGTAAAAATCTACCATAGTCAGAATACGTGTTTCAAAGTCGTAGAGATGAGTAATAGATGAGATTGGTAATATTTTTATTCAATAATTTAGATTCTCTGTTTCAATAAATTCGTTTTCACCTTTTATTTTTCTGATAAGCCTTCTCCCTATCCAAAGGGCACAAGCTCCACTTTCCCTTCTTTTTGGAGGAAAATAGCTAGTCAGAAAGACAGTTGGAGAACTAATTTGAAATTAATTAAATTATGGGGAAAGTTTAAAATGGTAAAACCTCAAATATTTATTTTAAAGATTAATTTAGAATTCATTTTTTCAGTGGCATATTTAAAAAAATGTAGTGCCTAAGACAATTTTCGATTGGGAAATCTTTTCTGCTGATGCAATCCTTTTCTACACAATTATATGGTCGATATCACTAATTGAAAAAGGAACTGATGAAACTCCTGTCTGCAGTAAAATTAGACAATAATGATAATTACATTCTAATTCATTTTTATATCCTTTGGAAAATAAAGCTGCAATATTAGAGAATATGGTGCAAAATATGTATTTAGAGAAATTCAGATATTATGAAAAATTATTAGAATTATTATTAAAATTATTATTATTAAAATCAGTTAAATCTTCAAAAATCAACAGATTATTGGTCAAGTTTAATGATGTTATGGAAATCTGCTAAATAACTGCAAATTGAATTGAAGAGAAAATGCAGATTTTTTGCTGTCTTAAAAAATCTGCAGGATATTTAAAAAAAAAATTTTTGCAGATTTTAGGCAAATTAAATTGAAGAAAAAATGCAGATTTTTCCTGTCTTCAAAAAATCTGCAGAAACCTTAAAAAATCTATTAAGACGGAGAAAGTTACTTTACTTGAAGGTAATGGAAACTAGGGAAGAGTTCTTCAAGTTTGCTAAAAAATCTCACAAAATGTCGGATTTTTGTTTTGAAGAGTGTTTTGCCAAAGATCTTTTTTTTCATTAGATGGTATTAGGAAATAGAGCTAGTTTCCTTAAATGAAACAAGTCGGTTATGGATCATGTTTTATCCATAATCGCATTGGGGTCCATAATTTCTCCACTTCCTCTTATTTCCATTGCGCCCATGTTAAACGGCTTGAAGAGAGCATGGATGCTTCTGTTTCTGCTGAAAGGCATGAAAATTCATGGTTCCTGTTTCTGATCTGTGTCAGCTACGCAAATTTAAGTTCTGCCCATGAGATAAAAATTCATGACATGTAAATAAAAAAGAAGATAGCTAATTTATTATGCTACTTTAGAAACCAAGATTTATCACAAGGATGCCTTCCTAGAAGAGTTTTCGCAATGAATTCATACAATTCCTCTAGGACTGGTATTTTTAAACTGGGTACTGTGACCCCCAAGAAGGATCATTTAAATAACTAGGTTAGTAAATTTCCAAAGGGCTATAGAAAATTCTGAAAGAATCAGATTCTGCAATACCAAGAATCCATCTTGGATGAAAACATTCAATTAACATTTGAATTCTTTTCGCAATTATTATTAATATAGACTTAATTTTCTCATTTAATTATCTTTGTGGTCGTGTTAAAGCTTTTCTGGTCAAAATGAGGTATCTTACTTTTTTCTATCCGGAAAGGTGTCGCTAGTGGTAAAAGTTCAAGAAGTCCTTCTCTGAGGAATCCTCAGTTGTGTTTCATTTGAGGAAACCTGGTTTTCTTCACGCAATGAGACTTCCCTCGATAAAATAGTTCTGATTAAGCTCATATTTGAACTACCTCTTCTCTAGGTACCTCCGGGGCATCACGAGTACGTGGATGAGAATCCTTCGAATAAGTATGCGCGGTCTCGCTTCCCTAGTGGGTAAAGTAATAGCTGGGACTTGCCCTCTGCCGATAATAGTGCGGGCCTCCTACGTGAGAGGTCAGACCGTGGCCGGTGATGTCTATTAGGACTGCGTCCTCAGCACTCGAGCTATTTCAGAGACCGTCACTCAAACACACCGGAAAGCTTCGTGCCAGGTCGGGGGGATTTGATGTGAATAACGTCTTCTCTAGACGAATTCTCTTAAGAATTCTGTGAACGAATTCTCTTAAGAATTTTAGAGTGTCAATGTCTTATCTTAGCCAGTGGGGGTGCCTTTTGAAGGGCATTAATCTTCTCCGTCACGTGATGCATTCCATGGCAGGTAGGAAAGTGAATATTTACAATTTAGTTCAAGTGTTTCAAAAAATGGATGTAGACAAGAGGCCAAATTTTAGAAGAAATGTATGAGATTCTTGGTTCCAGGTATTTTCAAGGGAACCAGGTCCATATTTGTGTTAAGAGAACTGAAAATTATGAAAGACTCTTTCATCCAGTCTAATGACAGCGCATTGACACGGGTATAAGATTTTTCATCTACAGCTTTTAGAATGCAGACTATGGCAGAAAAATAATATTTTGTTTCCTCAGGTTTAACCACTTGGTGTGCATACGTTTTATTCCACAAGCTGTAGTATTTTATTTAATTTAATTATTCATATTTCGATATCACTGCTTAAGATAACAGTGATATTTTTAACATGAAATGATTAAATATTGCGAAATGCAAATAATGGAAATACAATTCGCAATAAATTTGAAGACACTTTATAAGATAAACTAATCTTGCAAAGAAAGGTACTTATAGAAATGAGCAATATAATATTAATCCTCTGACTTCTTATCACGCGATTTCCGCGGGTAGGAAGCAAGTTTATTTTTTGCTGCATCCTGCGATTTTCGAAAGCTAATGCGTTTACTTAGTACCATTATAGTGTTGGATCATATTATACTAATGAATCTTTGCATTCAAATAACAATTCCCTTTGTTTAACGGCATTTGCATGTTTTCAAACGTTGCATCTAAATAATGATTTAAAAAAAGGAACAGTTTGAGGGTAAATATAGAAACAAGCATGAACTTAATAAAAATCTCTGATCTTGGTGATTTAAACGGAAACTACTGACAGGTTTTCTATTTAAGTAGCCATTAATCAGTTCATGTAGGAAATATAAAAGAATGTAAGTTTTCATTTCTATTAATAATCAAAAATAATTACGTCGGACTTAATATTGATTAAAAATGATTCTTCAGAACATGCATTTTATTGAAAACATTCTTATTAATAAATAACTCAGAAATGACTCTACCATTGAAAAATTCATAAAAGCAAATGTACTTTTATTGAATATTTTTGTTTCCCGAAATCACAAAAGAATAAATAATAAACAATATACACAACAATTTGGTATTCCAGAAATTGTTGATTAATCTTTGTTTGAGTCTAACGCATGTACAATTTTTTTTTTAATCTTTTTATGATTAATCGATAACATTTATTAAAATAACCAAACAGATTGATTGTTTTGATTGTTAATGAGCCGTATGTCTTGTTCATTTTATCCAAAAGAATACGACATGCTGATCATTAAAAATCAGTAATTAATTTTCGGCTGATTTCAAATACATTTATTTTTAGAAATAAAAGAAGTAAGAAGTATAATTTTAATTAATAATTTTACTTGTCTTGTTACATCGTTTAAAAAGCAGAAAATCATCATAAATCTCCAAAAATATTGTAAATTGAGTTTTGAAGCATATTTTTAATATAATTATACTGATTAACTAGCTTTTATTCGTGTTTTTCAGCTAACTAAATGTTGGTTTTTTTTTGTGGAATCAGACAGACACTTTCTATATGTTTAAAATAATAATAATATTAAATTTAATAGAATATTCCGTAGATCGTTATTTGCAAGAAGCGAAAATAAATTCATCGAAAAAATATTTTCAATTTATTTTCTAAGCTTATATATAAAAGGAGTGTAAATTGTTAATTTTTATTTTTAGACAATACATTTTATTAATCAGTATGCAAAGAAGATAAAATTCCATTACACGTATTCATTTACATGTTGCCGCATTTTCATCTTTCACTGAGAAAGGTGTAATTTACTTCTATAAAAAGTTTCAAACATGTATCTATAACAGAATTTGAGAAAAGATACATCGAAGTGGCCAATTTATTTTTTTTTTTGTTCTGACACAAAAAATTTTGTAAAAAATAAATTTTTGAATTTAAAAAAATCATTTTAGTATAATGAGAAAGATGTACTTTACTTCTATAAAAAATTTCAAGCATGAATCTATAACAGATTTTGAGAAAAGGTACATCGAAGTAACAGGGCAAGGGTTAATGGACTTAGGGTTCCAACTCCCCTTAATTTTTATTAGTTCTCATTTCGTACAGTATGATTTATATCCTCGCTCAGAATACAGAAGTTTTATCTTTCCCAGAAGATAGTTATAACTTAACTCGATTGTGCGAAAAATATTAGTATACATTGGTCTATATTTTACATTTTAGAGGTGGCCTAGTGGTAATGTCTCGACTTCGGGGGCGGAGGTTTCAAAATTCGAAACCTGATACCACTGAAGATCCGTCGTCTATATTGGCCTGTTTAACGTTAAATCATAAGCAGAGGGCCAAATGTTCCCCCGCTGCTGTTATGTGGAAGTTTGGAGAAATGGTGCCAGCTCAAATGTCTTCCTCGTCATCTGACTGCGGTTCAAAGACCCTCGTGTTGTTTCCAAGTGGGACGTTATTAAAACTAAGCTAAGCTTTGTAGTTTAGAACTCAAAACTGCTCCGTTAATTAATTTTTTAATCCAATTTTTCTCAAAATATTACTCTGAAATTATTATTACTACTCTAAATAAACTGGGAATATGTGTGAAAATCCCTGAACAACAAAACTTAACCCTTTCTAAGGCTGTGGAAGTATACTTCCCAACAAATTTATCAATTTTTACAATTGGCGTAAGTTCTCGCCAAATTTTATGCTGAAACAAAAACCCAGATGTTACAATTTCTTATCACATACTATAATGAAGTATCTTTACTTGATAATTGATTATTCAAATTATTTAACAAAAATTTAATGTCATACAATAAGCTAAATGAATTTCTTTTCTTAAATTAATCTTAATTCCAAAGTTATTTTATTATACCACTACTAGAAAAAAATGACCCTTTAAAGGGTTAACCAGAGAACAGAAATATAATATATAATATTACGCATATTTATAATATTTTTATTTAGAAAATTTAGGTTTATCATTCATTATTCTGTTAGCCTTTCTTTTACACTTTTACGTTCAAATCTGTACCTTTGGATATTTTTCAAAATAATTAATTTAACCCAAACAATTAATTAATACAATTTTATACAAAAATCTTATGTTGAAATTATTATTTCCATTTCTAAATAAATTGTGCATATCTGTTTATTCCGTGAACACCAAGATCTAAACCAGAAAAGAAAATAAAGTACGTGATATAAAGCATATTGAAAATATTTTTATTTCGAAAAATGAAGCTTGCATCAATGATTATTCTTTTGGGAATCAATATAAAAATAAAATTACGACATTCATAACGAAATCGAAATACTGTTCCCGAGAAATATAACAATGGATAAAATTAATTGGAGCAGATATCCTTTCTTGGTAAATAGATAGTGTATTATCATTAGAGAGATGAATTCTACAATCCACCTGAGGAAAAATGACGGCACTATAATAATAACTGAGTTGTCCTTGATCGATGAAATGATGAAAAAAGAGTGGATGGAGGTCAAGAGCTCTTAAAAGATGAAAATAAATGAGCCTCCTCCCCTCATCCCCCGTTAAAGCAATAAACTAGCAGAGGTATGGTGCACGATTTATGTGGGTTAGAGTGATGTGATGTATAACCTGCCAAATAAGGATCTTGTAATTTATTTTTCCGAGTGACAAGCCATCCTCGACTTTTTAAAGCTGATGGTAGATGAAATTATAAGATGAAAAATATGTCAAAAGATCTCGAGAATATTTAGAAAATGTGAAAATAATGCGGCGAAATAACAAATAAAAGAAATCATCTTTTTTTTTTTTCAGGAAGTGCTATGAGTGAGGCGGACAAGGAGAGCAATAATTCAGATTTTAAAAATTCATAGCCGAATTTTTCGTAATAATAAATGTGTAAGAATATTGTTCAGCAACGGATTCGGAAATCCTCTGCGCTTTTGCGCATGTGCCAGGTGGAGTTATTTTCATCAAAGTAGCGGTAAAGGGAAGAATGAAAGGATGATGTTTACATTTTACTGATTAAAAATCGTCCAAAAGTGCTAGTCTCGTTGAACAGTATGTTGCATTATTAGAAAATCGATGCAGGGTTGATGTTTGTTTTCAGATCACAAACAGTGCTTTATAAGGATAATAAACGTTTCTAAAATGAGAAATTTCATAGAATCTGTTTTTCTCTTATCATATAACTACATTTACAAAAGTATAAAATAAATATTTTATTTTGTGTAAATTTCATTTTGAAATGTGCGCGAGATTGCACAGTTCAGCTTCAGTAAATACACACTGCTGGGCAATTGCTAAGAACGGATAACATATAATAATGTAGCGTAATTCATTCAGCGGGGATGGAGGCCCAGAAAAATAAAATATTGTTCGAACATTAGAATAAATATCTTTTATTGTTCTGGAAAATACGGAAGATTTTGAAGCATCTGAAAGGAAAAAAGTTACCATTTGATGCTGTGTAGGGAGAAATGGAAAAAAGTGTAAGAACGAACACCTTTGAAAAAGGTGTCAGTACTGGATATGTCCACCGTGGAGTGCGATGCATACATTAAGCGGGGCATTCTCCGCTGTTCCACTCTGCAATTTTTGGAACATGGGAAGGAAAATGCTTTCGTCAATGTTGGAAACCGAAGAAAATTGGCATAGAAGAGTGGAAGTGTTGGAATTCCGAATAGTTTGAAATCAAATTGGAATGGTCGGAGGCCTTTTGAGGGCCTTTTGAGAGGGTAGCGGGAAAACAAAGGTTGTGCCATGATTGGGATCCCGCTACGAGGCTAGATCATGTTGAAAGTAAAATCGAAAATCCATCGTGTGATGGAGGAGGAGAGGGTGGGTATAACTCTGGGACTTTGAACCTTCTAAACAAGGTGTATCAAAACAAACTTTGGAACATCCGTGAATGACGTGCCTAATCTTTCGACTTGAATAAGTGGGAAAAAAACCAGTCTTGGGACAAATGGCATAGCCTAGCCTTCTCGTGAATGCCCAACTTTATCCACACGTCCTATCGTGCTTTGCACAATATTATCCAGTAGCTGTTGAGGCAATTTATCCCACTCTTCTGTCAGTGCGCGGATGAGGTTATTCTTCTTCGTTGAAGAATATTCCCATAAAACTTTCACTTGGAACAACAAATCCTCCACACCCCTCAGCCCCTCCACACGCGTCAAATTCTTTAAATCTCATATCAGTGCTATCACGTGACGAACAGGCATGGGAAAGAAAATTTGCATACTCACATCTCTTCTTACTGCATCCCGCACTTATTCTAATTTTCCACATTTTGCTTTTATTCATTTTGAGGTTGCTATGGGTAATTGTATCATCCGTCCTTAGCAATTGTACAGCAGTGTATATCGAAGAATTCTGTTACTAGTTTATTAATTTTACTTCACTAAAAAGAAAGATTTGCAGTAATGGATATTAGTACAAAAAATGAATTTGAAAGATAATATTTAATTTTTTATCTTCACGCAGTGGAATTAAAATGTATTATAAAAATTTCTCAATTATTATTTAATCACTGCTTTCCTCCTCTTTTCATGATTTAAAACCTAGTATCTTTGTGCATTCGTCTAAGCAATAAGTAAAATGCTGTAAAGTAATTATTTTAAGACAAAGATATCAGACACTGAGGGAAATATTGATAAGTTTCACAGCATTTCCATAATTACCATTGTAGCAACATAATATGATCCCAAATTCAAAGCTTTATTGTTATTTATTATTATTATTTATTTCATTATTTTTTCTTATAAATATTCCAAAGTTTAAATGTCTTGCATTTTATTTTACAAAATTTTTGTTGACATTCAGTGCTCATTTCCTTCTCCTTTTACTGAAATAGTATGTCTTGCCTGTAAGCTGCTATTTGCTGCTATTACGAATGCGTTAAATCCAAACAAGATCTTGTTTTGACAATAACCTCACTTCGACTCCTGACTGATTTTTCCCTGCTGCGTAAACAAAGAGGGAAACACAATCCTCTCTTTTGCTTTTAACACATTGTGTGCGATATACGAATTCGATACAAGCTCAAAAATAAGACAAACCGTAACTGTGCTCGGTCTAGACAATGTATAAAGAAAAAGTGAACGTATTCAGCATATATCTATCAGCATGTCCAACTTATCTACACTTGGTAAATAAGTCAAATTCTTGAATTAAAATTTTGATGTTGGGTAATTCGAAAAAAGACTATTTTTACGTTTCCCGCCTCTTAAGTGTTAATAACCTTTCGTAAACTTTAGCATGTCTTTACGTGCGTTTTTTAAATAAATGCTTTCGTTATTAAAATAATCTGCAATATTCTTTGCACCAAGATACAATTTTTAATTTAGTAAAAGAACTAGTAAATTGGCTGGATAAATTCAAATGTACCACTGCTGTCCAAAGTAGGTTTAAGGCTCAGTATACAAAATAAGTATCACACAGGATTTCCATATCCAAATGAATTCTAAAACTTAATACAGTCATGGAAAAAAGAATAAAGTCGGGTGAAAAATCCGCAAATCTCGAAAACTACTGTGATTTCAAAGTGAGCAATTCTTTACGACTTAAATTAATGCTACCAAATGATGAACCGAAATAAATTTGTAAACGGTTCTCATATTTTTAGATCATGTACAAATTATCAAAATCAGTGGATGGCAGCTTGGGAAAAAGTATAAAGTCGTCTGCTCATTACATTATTTGAAAGAATAAATAAACTCGTCAAGCAATTCTTTCTGATTTTAGAAACTAATGCAAGTTTTGTGGTTAAAGAATTATTTTAGTTTTGTGTATTTTAATACCATACCGAGACGATTACACTTTTCAGAAACTGAATAAGGCAAAATGCTAGCTTTTAAAGATGCTGGTTACAGTGGTGATGAAATTACACGAAAAACTGGCAGATCGAAGGCTGTAATTAACCGCCTTCTCATTAAACCTGGTAACTATAGTGAATAGGAAGGCCAAAGATAATTTCTTCATGGCAAGAGAGGAGAATCCAGAGGCTCCCACACAAGCAAAAGATGTCTTCCTGGCAAATTAAATATGAGCTGAAGTTGTCCTTTACCAATCGAATAATAAGAAATGCACTGCATTTTTTAAAAACCCACACCGGTTCGGCGTAAGGGTGTAAGGCCTTTAGCAGATATGCAGGGAAATATAAAGGAAATACAAATAAGGCCATATGACACGACACACACCAAATCATCACAAACACAGCATAGAACAAGCTGGTGAGTAAAGCATAAATAGAAAATTTGTAGCATCTACAGAAAATAAGCGTCTTTAATTTTACATAACAACACACTTTAGTGAAGAGATTTTAGTACTCGCAGAAAATAATCGTCTTAAATGCTAACCAGAGCTTTAACAATGTTCGATGTTTCTTCTTTCTAACACTGTTTTCAGATTCTTTCTATAAAACAAACTCACTTAAACATTTCACACTCAAATTTGATGCGTGCTTCTATATTTTTAAAATTAAATCTGCGGAGAATATTTTTTCATTGGTCAAATCTGAAATCAGTTTCTTTGACCACGACATATTCAATTCACAATACACAACACCCTTTCTAAGATCAATAAAGTTTCAATGTCAAAATAAAATTTTTAACAAAACAGATGGTAAGGATTTATGTGTGGGCATCACAGCATTTACGAGCATAGTTTTGCGATAAACCTTTGAACGAGGGTAGTTTTATGATACCTGGAAAAACCTCTAAACTCTTCTACTGAATACAATTCTTTTATCACGTATAGGTGCATGAACTAAAATTTAAGGGCCATCGAACAATTTGATGCTATGATTAGTATTGTAGACTTTAAATTATAGTTTACCATCAGATTGAAAATAGTAGTTGGAGAGGTTTTACCGTGGGGATCCATTAGGTTTTAAGTATTTGTAAGTCCATTAAACTGATTTTACGACATTATTTTTCTCTTTTATGTCTATATTAATATACTTACCATAAAACATTTGTCAAGGTCACACATAAATTTATGTATTTAAGTCGTAAGTGTCTTAAATAATACACAGTTATTACAAATAAATCATATATTTAGAAATTGATGGGTGGAAACATTTTCGTGTGGTTTTATGTTATTCTTGCATATCTGTAATTTTGCGCGACCAATAAATGGCTCTAAAGGACTGATATCTGAAGAGTTGATGCGTAATTCAGATAAACAGTGGGGGAAAAACAAAAAAAGAGATGACAGAATTTTTTCTGTTCTTATTTGAATCCGACTTAACAGATGACTTTCAGACGATAGAATTTATTTTTTTCAGTTCTTATTTTGAACCTGACTTACTTACAGAAGTCAGACTTTAACTTGAAATGACTTTCAGATTATAGAATTTATTTTTTCTGTTCTTAGTTTGAACACTTTCAAATGCAATGGCAGCGTTGACCTGGTTTCGCAGTCTTGACCTCAAGACTCGGGCATCATAGATTCGAGACGCGATTCCGCTTCAACCTCATCGAGTGCGCACGTGGATCTGGGGAACGCTTAATCAGTCAGGGTCAAACGTCCTCCCGCTGGAATAGAACAAAGATTCGATGAAAATATTTCCTACCCATGTATCGTCCTCTTCATCTGTCCGCAGTTAATTATTACGAGGTTTGTCCCAAAATAGCCCTCATTTAGCCTCAAAGCGAGACGTTATTCTGAAAATTCAACAAATCAATCGAAACATAGTATTCGAAATGAACGTATTCCAGGCCTTTAGGAATCATCGAAAATCATTCAAATTTTTAAACTTATGAATTCCACCAGTGGCTACCCTAATAGCACAAGACGCTGTACAATATTGTTACGATATCTTCACGATATTGTACGGCATTCAGAATACCGGACAACGTCGTAGAGATATCGCACAATATCTTGTGCTAATAGGGTAGCTGTAATGAAGTTATGTCAGCTGCATTAGCCTTTACATTTGAATATTGAATTTATTCTTACCTTAACTTTTCATAACATTCTTAGAATTTATAAAAACCTGATGTGTATCCTAACAGAAAAGGAATACTAGAGACAGAAAAAGCATTTGTTTCGTATCTTTCTACAAACATCATGATACTTATTTTTAACTATATAAGCATAACATCATGGACATATTTCGATGTTCTTTAAATTAAATATCCTAACCACCTCATATATACTCATTATGTCACCTAATGTGCACTAATAAAAGCTATTTTCGATTTAATTATTTATATTTAAGAATTTGCAATAACAGGCTTTTATCACAAGGTAGATTGTGTCATATCTACAAATGGTAAATTTATTTATCAAAAGAAATCTTTAAAATTATTCTCCAACTGAAAATAATATTAATTTCTTGACTGTGATGAAAGCTATATTGCAGCTACTGTACATCGCATTGCTTAAATAAATCAATTTAATGCTATCTATTGAACATTTTTATTAAGACACGAGGCTATATAATTAGTAATTCCTTTCAAAGCTGCAATATTTGATGACGGATCCGTTGATATTTATTAATGTCAGTAATGATTGTGCCGGACTGGATAGGTTTTCCCCTGAGCACGGGAGTCGTAGGACAGATGATAAATCTATCACCGATTATGGATCAGATGTGTGTTTTCCCCTTCCAAAATCCATTGTATCAAAGACAGCTAATTTTCTGCACAAAACAGATGGGGATCGTTTCCTATCCCATCATTCCAGTGGTATGCGTGCTCGTAAAAAATAGGCAATCTGGTTTGCAACACTCGGTTCCAATAACAGCAAGGAAATTTTTCGTAAGGGGGTCGGCCCTTCTCGCAAATTGATCTGTCACCAGCAATGCGTCGTGTGAATCATATTTCGATCGATTGTGGATTTGAATGTTTCGTGTTCCCAGATAGCAATTTTAGTTTGCAGCAAATTTGCAAGCTTGCAGCAAGTTTGACACGGGAAGAGTGCAAGTTTGAAAAAATCTTGAACAAATCAAAGCTAGCGAGTTGGTCACTACGCATCAAACTTGTCGTGTCAAACTCATTGCAAACTGTAGCAAAAACAGAGCACAAGGACAACCTCGGATTCGAACCCCCGACAGCCCACTTCCTAAACCTATCGTCTTAACCACTCAACCAGCGGAACGTCGAGTGCGGATCACAGATTGCGCTAATAAAACGTACATCTACACGTTTTATTTGAAATTGTTTTCTTGATTTCATTATTTTTTTTAAATTTTGAGTTGTGAATATGATTTGAAGTCAAAGAGAAAGAGCGATTTTCCCTAATAATTACATTTTGTTAGTGGAATAAATTATGAAATTAGTGTTCAAAAGTATATGAGACAAAATGTAAGTTATTTTATTTTTCAACAAACATTGCCGGTTTTTTTAGTTTTAATTTTGTTTATCAGCGTTAAAATTTCAACATTAAAAAAAGGCGATATATAGTTTTATTTAAAGTGTGAATTCTATATTTAGTAAAAAGATGGAGAATTTTCCAAAATATTTTTTATAAGAAAGTTAGTTTTTTAACAAATTGTCATTTATTTATTGAATTAATGAAAAGAAGGACAAGTCTAGGAGATGGTATTAAAAACCGGATGTTTTTTTTAAAACAGAGACAAAGATTAAAACAAGATATATAACTGCAAGTGTGCTGTATCATCTTTGCAGCAAACTTGTTTTGTAATCGTGGTGTGAAGTTTGTCATAATAACTTCATAGCAAACTTGTTTTTTAACTGTACAGTTGCCACATCAAATTTGTCATGACAAGCTAATATCAAGAAAAATCAAACTTGCTGCAAGAATACATGCTATCTGGGTTGGGTTCAGAAGATGTTGTATATCCCATGAAAATGCAAGCAGCATCTCATTTATGCTATGATCATCAATACCTGTTTTGGAAACAAGGGTAGAAACTCAATCATGTCTATAGATCAGAATTGTTGATGTCCGTGCAGGATCAGGCAATGGCCCATATGCTTATAGGGACGCAAGCAGTATCACGCCTATCAC
>BGPR01014517.1:0-11359 GCA_013235015.1 Araneus ventricosus
GTATTACATGATGTAAAAAGCGGGTACAGAATTTGAAATCTATTAAAAAAATTCACTAGTATAACATGATAGGTGAGGTAGATGAATAGCTCCACCTTAATAGCAACAATTATATCAACAATTGATTTCTTAAATTACTTTCGATTACTCGTTTTTTACGCACAGACATTCAGTGAAAATTATATTCTTCAATAGATTCTGTTAGCTCTGGAGTTATACAACAACGTATTAACGAAATATTTCTAACCTTCCGTCGCACGCACCTAATTTATGAGATGAAGGACCCATATTTTTTTATGCCCAAGTGCGAGTTTTACCGAGAAAAGTGTCTGACCTCGAGTAGCTTCCTGGCTCCCTTACCCGGTCACGTTAAGGTACCGTGGTTTTTTCTCTATTGCTCTTTTGATGTATGTGAGGGGCGCGTTAATCTGGTCAATGAGTTGCGTCCCATTACGTTTGTATTTTCGATTTCCTAAATTTTTCTCGATATTTCTTTTATATACTTACAAAAGTTCGTATACTTGTTTCCCAGCCCCTAATTCAATAATATTCATTGCTATTTGCAATATATTCTTTCAAAAATGACGAATTAATTCCTGATCTAAACGACAGCAGTTTTCATTGATAAGGAACTTTACTTGAAAACAAACGTCAACTCCTTTCTGAATTCCTGGACATTTTGCTAGTTGAAATTGCAAGGAAATACACAAAAGTGTTTTAAAAACGCAAATATGGCTTTGTATGACCGAATAGTACAGTTCGACGAGCTTCTCCTTAAGTCTAAGCAAAAATTCATATTTTAATTTCACAGATGAGCTGCGCCCGAAAGTGTTAGCATCTGTTTTGCGCCCGACCGAATGTTAGCCTTTTAGAGTTCACTACATATTTCGTTTTGAAAATTACTAAATTTATTTCAAAAATGAGTATTAGACATGTAGCTGATCATTAATATGTAGAGGGAAAAAATTGGCATTTTTTATTTTCAAGAAATTTGTGACTTCACAGTGGAACCAATGAACGGTAACGGGCTATTTTCCTCCCGAATAACTTATCATCTAAATGCAATTTAAATCATGTATTTAATTTATAAGTGTACGTATTCATGATATTCAACATTCATAAAATTCAATATTACTTTCGAAGATTCAATTTAAAAAATATCAATTTGTGCACGAACTCTCATCATTTTGTTTCTCTTAGAGATCGAAAGCAATTTACCTCTTGCAATGACGATATCTTTGTGTATACTAACGGTATTGAGTCGGAATTTTTATATAAGTTTCCCTATATGCCTGGCTCTTAAGTTATTAAAGAAAAATTTCGCTACGTTTCAAGCATGCGCAGTAAAAAAAGGCTCAATGTGTGGGTTCACGGCGAAACCAACGAACGTTAAAGGGTTAAGGTATCTAAGATAAAAATGGGTTTAAATCTCTGAACCCGGCTAGAGTGAGAATTCCAGTACCCCCAAAACTGAAGTAAATTTTCGTTCACGGAAACAGAATGAAATCCTTTCTTTCTTTACAGAAATTCCAGGAGGGCGACACCCAAGTTTGGTCGATCAATTGTCAACAAAGAAGGAACCACTTTTCTCCCATAAAGTTCACCGAGGCGCCCAAAACCGCCTGAGCCCGGCCTCTGTCGAATAAGGCGGTTTGAGGAGGGATAGGGCTTATAGGGTTAATATACTTTGAACACACATTTCCACTATGTCTGATTCTTATTTCAATTTTCTGAAGGAGCACTTTCTTTTATGAGCGTTCAATTACAAAATCCGTTTCCTCCTACCTCTTTGTTAAGGCTGATTTAAGATTTGTCTATTCATCAACTCCTCTTTTGTAAAACTAAGGAACAATTTCCGTGAACTACAAAATTCCCCTTCATTAAACAGCGAGGCCGAAACCATTTGTCAAATGTTAGCCACTCAGCCTCTTAATTTTCTGAGAAATCAGGACTTCTTCCTCGCTCTAATGCTCCCCTTGTCTTGTTCTGAAATTAATTGAGATTTCGGAAAAGTGTGTTCTGGTAGTTGCAGACGATAAAGATTCCTCGGGGACTCTCGCCAGGTATAATGGAAATGATCACGAAGCCCGTCCCTCCCGCAGGCCATGCGAAGAAGGGTGTTCTACAACTACGTTCTACTTCGAAGCTGCGAAGACCCTGTCCGGTGTATAGAAGATGAGGGGCTTTCATGTCTCTTAATTGAAAAGTGATGCAGTTGTTGAATGTTGTTCCCCTATGGGCTTAGATGTGTTTTGATTTGCTGATGGTAAAATTTCTAGAAGTTTACTAACTATTACTACTCGGATATTATTATTATTATGGAGAGACACAAATTAATATAGAAAATTATACTATTTCATTAAATTTCAGTTACATATATTGTTGAAGGTCTATTTTTTCTTTCCCTTGATTTATCCTTTTTTTAAATTTGTAAAAGAAATGAAGGGAAGATTTATATTTCAGACCAACATTCTTATTGAAGTCACTTTATATTTTAACACTGTTTCTTCGTAAGAAGATTATGGTCTTTTTATGATAGTGACATGTAGAGAATAAAATGAAAAATAAGCAATAACTTTCTTTATAACATCGCTTTTGCTTACTTTTCACATTATTGTGAAAATTTTCCTACACAGTATTAACGTGTTCGTGATGTCGGAACATTTTAAATTATGTGCATTCAAACGAAACACTATTGCATTTTGTAAATTTTGGAAGCGTTTATATTTTAGGTCAACATTCTAATTTAAGTCACTTTATTCTTCATAGGAAGGGTATTGTCTTCTTTATGATGATGGATTACAGAGAATAAAATGAATGAACAATAATTTTCTTCATATTATCGATTATCGTTAATTTTTAAAATGTTGTAATATTTCTCATGCACAGTATAATGTTTTCCAAGACATAGGGACGTTGCAAATTTTGTGTCATGTCAAGAAAAGATAATGGAAGAACTAACTTATATTCTTACTCTTAAGTTTTCATTTTTCTATATTGTCGCACTGCGAAGCAATTTCAAGTTGAAATTTTTTTATAAGATTTCATCTCTTACAGGTTCTTATTAATCAAGAAATTGTGTATAGGGAAATTTGAAATTGTGTTAAGAAATTTTGTATAAGAAAATTTGAAATTGTGATAAGAAATTGTGTATAGGAAAATTTGAAATTGTGATAAGAAATTGTGTATAGGAAAATTTGAAACTGTGATCATAAATTGTGTATAGGCTGTTTTAGTCTTTATCTTATGAAGCATTGTGTCAAGTGCGTTGTATGGTTCCGTTTTAATTTGTGACTCCCTGCAGACATTTTTTTTTTTGCTCTCTTTATTTTCCTTAGTATCATTATTTTATTTTATTCTTTTTTAGTTATTAATCAAGAAATTGTGTATAGGAAAGTTTGAAAGGGCGTATTGGATATTTGAAATAGTGAGAAATTGTATTGGCTGTTTTAGTCTATATACCTTGAGTCGATTTTTTTTGCTCGAATAGCGAATTTGCTGGCGTTCTTCGGAACTGTCAATGGTTTGAAATTTGTAAGTCAGTAAAGGCAGATCAAATTACAATTTATTATTTACTTCTCATAAAAAATGAAACAAAAACTAAGAACTTGGCCCACATTTCGTGTGACAATGTAACCTACTAAGAACTTATACACTGTAAAAAATATCCGTTTTTTTCCCGGACTTTTCCCGTATATTTGACGGTTTAAAGCTGTTTTGTTGACAAAACGGTTTTTCACCGTCTTCCGCTCCAGCCATAAACGGTTTAAAACCGTCAGATCAAATTCTATTTTTCGTCATACGGTATTGCTTTCCGTATGATAACTTTCCCTTTTCTTAAATGTAATTTTATTGCATTCATTTCATGTTTTTAATAGGGTTCCATCTCCGCTATTGTTTACACATGTTGCAGTAACCTGTTGTCACTCATGAAAGCTGACCTTAAAACACATGTTCTGGTTGATTTTTACACCACTAGGTGGCGCCACTAGAGCTATAGTGACTTTAAAACTCAAGTAGATTATTTTTACTTCATTTCATGAAGTCTGCGGTGGTCTACTGGTTAGAGTGACTGCCTTTTATTTCTATGAACGCGGTTTCGATCCCCGGCTCGGAGGAGTTAGAAGTTTTGTCACCATCTTGCATCGAAATCGTCGAAGTAAGTTCAATTAAGAATTATATTAATTAAACTAATTGAAATTAATAATTAAGCCTTGATTAATTGATAATACACATCAGCACATTTCAACTCGAACAGAAGGAGAAAAACAACTCAACTTAGTCGATGACGTCACTTACTTCGATGACTTAATTTTTACGGAGAAAACTTAATTTCATACGGTAAAAAACCGTTGTGACTACGGATTTACTTCGTAACTTTTACGGGAAAAACTTGTTCCTGTATGGTAAAAAACCGTTGTGCCTACGGATTTACTTCGTAACTTTTACGGTTTTGCACAACCAACCCAGCTGCCAGTTTAAAACCGTAAATTTAACGGGATTTTTTTTACAGTGTAGCAATTCATACGCTACTTTTTGTCCTGCATTAATTCTCAGCAGAAGAAGAGCACAAGTGTAGATTTTACATCCCGACTTAGTTCTGAGCATGCATTTAAAACTTTTCTGGAGTTTCAAGAAATTTATGATTTGAATAATTTTCACTTATTATTATTATTAAGTAAAATATGTCACGTAATTGCTTGTCTTGACGCTTCATAAGTATTTACTCTACAGTCCAAAATTGTATTTGTTGTAATATAAAAGATAATAATTTACAGGAAAACAAATGCAACCGGCGAGAATTTTTTTTGAAAAAATTTAAACACAATAGCATGCAATAATAGTATGTCTTTACTGATAATTTTTTTAAACATTAAATTTATAGAACAAATTTATTTATTTCTAAACATAAAATTAAGTTTTTGACACGACATTTATGCAGAAAGTCCTCAAATTTTTGGAGGAGATTTTTGCAATTTTTGAAGCGTATAAAAGATTTATTTAATAACGAACAATATTTTTTTGTTTATGTGATATCCTGATGTGGGATTTCTTTTGATGTGAAGGGATGGAGACAATAAAAAGATGATTAAATTTTTGAGTCCCAGCTTTTATTCATATTTCTCTAAGGGACACGCAGACAACGAAATTACACATGATAAAATACTATATACAAGATGAAAAGAAATACATATTTCTTTCACATTCGATTAACCTTCTGAACTGCTATATAAATATTAAACCATTAAAATACTCCGTATCAATATCTTTCTGGAAAACTCTTGCCATACTTCGCTAAGACCCCTTGGTCTGCGAACGAGAACTGCCTGCTTTACATGCTACTTCACCCGTTGGCTTCCAGCACAGAACGTTTCAACATAGCGTCTTCCGCTCTGAGGCGGAACAGGGTTGTTGGAATTCGGAGGTGTAGGATTGCCAAAATTTGGAGTTTCTAACAGTTTGTATATTGATTTCTTAGACTTGATTGATGAAAGCTTTCAGAATTTTTAAAGATATCATTTATTTGCTTGTTTATTTTGTAAAACTGTGTTCACTGTGATCTGTATTTCACTGATGTTCTCATTAACCCTTCAATGGCGTCTTATTGCCTCCCCCTGAGAATAACATGTGCCTCGCACTTCCTGTTAATAGCACATTTTGGGCGGAACTTTAACAAAAACTGACTTTATTTTAGATTTTGGTACTCTTTTGTTTGATTGATCAAAGTTTCTGTGGAAACAAAATGGCCCCAAAACACCGTTCGTGTTACGCATTTTTCTTTCACCAGTCCGAAAGGTAAATGTTCAAAGGGCAACAGCATCTTGGTAGAAGATAATTTTTTTGGCAAAGATTTCGAAGAAATTCTCGATGCTGGATTTCTGAAGTTGAGGGTCGTGTGTTTAGTGACTGTGATGAAACTAATGTGATGAACTGTGATGATGATGTGACTGTGGAATGGTAATACGTTGAACCATGGAAAGACAGTACGTTGAATCATGGAATGGTAATACATTGAACCATGGGATAGTAATACGTTCAACGTATATCTCTTTCAAGGTTCAACATCACTCCAACTAATGGTTTAATGAAAGCACCAGTTGATGGAGTAGTTTCCACATACTATGGTGACATCTACCCGTGCACCATATGCACTGTGCAATGGATTGACATAAAATTGTCTTTTTATTAATGATATAATATAAAATAAATTATTTTAAATTTCAATAATAATTTTAAAATATTTATCAGTATCCCCCTATTTTTCTGCAATAAAATTTGAGGCATTTATACTGATATTGAATTAAAATAACGACATATTAAGTTTTAATACTTAATTTGAATATTTTGAGTGAATCATAGAAATCACTTGAAATATCTGGAAATTTAAGTAATGCCTCCGACAATTTAATTTACTTGTGAAGAATATTTTATCAAACATTCAAACTCCTTTTTTAAAAATATTAAAAAAACCCAAGAATGCATTACTGTTCCAATTTCAGAAGAAATGCTAAGATGTTTCTGTAAAGATATGAGAGCTCATGCATATAATGGTTTCTCATAAATCCTTTAACCTCAAGGGAGTAGAGGATGCCTCAAAATACCTCACTTCATTAATGACTCAGATCAGTAAAGTTGCTAAGTGATATTCCAGGCAAGAGATTTATAAACAAGAATTTATTTCACGGTGCAAACATGAAATTGTCGTTTAGAACATTAAAAAAATATTCAAATCAAAAATGAATCTGCAGATAGACACATCTCGTATCAGGAAAGTTATCGTACACAAATATCCTTGAGCGAGAAGAGGAACTCATTCAGTGCGAAGCCAAAAGGACCATCCATACATTTAGATTAGAGTAGCTGATGATTAACAAGTCGCGTGCAACTTCAGATGAAGGGAATCCGTTGAAAAGGCTCCAACTCCGTTCAGGCAGAACGGCTGTCATCAGTGCTACTACACAGAGGCTTGTACATTACCGATGCGGGGTGGCTTTACGCTGCTGGCATTCTCTCTCTCGTTCTTGGTCTGGACTGGCGGAAATGAAGAAGGCACTACTATATATATTTGGATAAATAGTGCGCTCTCAGAGTTGCGCCTTTTTAGCATCCTTCATGCAAGAATAAAAATTCCACCTGCCGCCTCATGACAAAGTGAGAGGTGAAAAATGTAAAGGTTCGAGGGGCCGCCACACACTCCCCCCGCAGTTTGAAAGTTATATAGCTTGAAAACGAATGACCGGTCTTGAAGTACGACCAGATCGAGTAACAAAATCTTTGTCAGGAGCATCTGGAATAACTCCTAAATGGATGTCGCGTGGCTCTTGACAGAAGAAGGCGGGTTTGAGTCGATCCATGCTGACTGTTGTTGGCTTACCATTCAAGTCAAACTCAAAAAACTTATCAGTTCGTTTGAGAACTTGATGCGGGCCAGAATATGGTTGCTGCAATGGTCGTCGAAACTCGTCTACTCGCACAAACACGTGCGAACATTTCAACAATTCCGGGTGAACACAAACTTTGTTAGTAGAATGGTTTGTGGCTGGTACAGGTCGAATCAGTTGCATTGTGCGCCTGAACTCCGCCAGAAACTCAGTTTGAGTTTGGGTAGCACTGTGAAGTTGTCTAAAAAACTCTCCCGGCAGTCTAAGCGATGTCCCATATACTAATTCTACGGAGGACGCGCCTATATCCAATTTAATACTGGAACGAATTCCTAAGAGTACCAAAGGTAACGCGCCAACCCAATTTGCTGTAACATGGACCATTAAAGCCGCCTTTAACTGCCGGTGCACTCTTTCTATCATGCCATTAGCTTTTGGGTTATAGGCTGTACTACGGTTTTTGTATGAACCGAGCATATTAGCAAGATTGTGGAATAAATTGCTCTGAAAGCTTGTACCTCGGTCTGTAGTAATGACCTCAGGCACGCCAAAGCGAGAAACCCATTCCTGTAGGAAAGCCTGTGCTATGGTCGTCGCTGCTTGATCAACCATGGCAACAGCTTCAACCCATCTGGTGAACCCATCAATGCATGTTAGAAGATACCTATTATTTCTAGACGGAGGCAATGGACCAAATACGTCAATATGCACGTGAGTAAATCGTGTATCAACCAGTTTGAATGATCCTAAAGGAGTTTTAGTGTGCTTAAAAACTTTAGATTTTTGACAATCTAAACAAGCCCTGCACCATGCTGATGTGTCCCGAGCCATATTTTTCCATACATATCGGTATCGCAACAACCGCAATGTGGCCTTTGTACCAGGATACGATAGGGAATGGATGGCATCGAATACCCGTTTCCGAAATTCCTGTAGTACATATGGACGAATTCTATTAGTAGAAGTGTCACAGTAGAGTGTACATTCGTTAACGATAGGAAGAAGCTGTAATTTTAAACCAGTGTTGGATTTAAGCAAGGTCTGCAACTCTTCATCTGTCGTTTGTGCCAACGCCATTTGCTGGAAGTCTACACCAGGAATACTGATCCCCGAAATACGAGAAAGAGCATCCGCAACGACATTAGCGTCGCCTACTACATGACGTATTGTGGTGGTGAATTGACTAATATATTCAGAATGACGTTGTTGGCGAGGGGAATGCTTGTCACCGGACTTGTGAAACAGATAAACAAGTGGTTTGTGATCCGTGAACACGGTGAACTCTCGACCCTCCAACATGTGTCTGAAATGTCGTATTGCCGAATAAATAGCTAAAAGTTCTCGATCAAATGTGCTGTAATTCTTTTCTGAATCGCTTAATTTTCGAGAAAAAAAATGCTAAAGGCTCCGACTGCCGACCTGAATTTTGTTGTAGCACGGCACCGATAGCTATGTCTGATGCATCTGTATACAAGGATAGGCTAGATGAAGGATCATAAAATGCCAACAAAGCAGCATTCGATAAAGCCTGTTGACAATCCTCAAATGTCTGCAGGGTACTTTCATTCCACTCTATCCGCGATTTATCCCTACGCTTTTTAGATTTGACGAGGTCAAATAAAGGAGCTTGCACTGCAGAGGCATTCTTAATAAACCGGTGATAAAAATTGACAATTGCCAGAAACCTGCGCAATTTATCTACAGTGTCCGGTAATGGGTAATTTAGTATAAACTCCACCTTTTCAGGTAAAGGTTTCAAACCTGCAGCGGAGATATGAAAACCTAAATACGAAAGATGAGTTTGCCCATAAACACACTTGTCCGGATTGATAACTATTCCGTTTTTGCTTAGACACTGAAACAAACTTTCTAAATCTCTCTTGTGAGAGTCCTCGTCAGGAGAAGCTACTAAAATATCGTCTAAATATGCGTAGCAGAAATCCAAATCACGAATGACACTATCTAAATAACGTTGAAAGGTTTGTGCAGCGTTTCGAAGACCGAAACACATATTGGTATTCATACAACTCTAACGGAGTTATTACAGCAGTTTTTGGAACGTCTGTAGGGAAAATGGGTATCTGATGGTAAGCCTTGACCAAGTCTATTTTAGAAAAAACGGATTTACCATGCAAGAAATGAGTGAAGTCATGGATATGCGGTATCGGATAACGATCAGGTAAGGTAACCGCATTCAACCGGCGATAGTCTCCACATATCCGCCATGTTCCATTCTTTTTAGGCACAAAATGCACTGGACTACTCCACTGACTTTTTGACGGGACAATAATTCCTGCTCTAAGTAAATTATCGAATTCAGTCTTTAATGCTTTAAGTTTATCTGGTGACAGACGCCTGACTTTAGAATGCACGGGCTGTCCACGAGTTTGAATGTAATGAAAAACTTCCTTCTGAGCAATGGTAAGCGATAATCTTTTATCAAACAGTTCAGGAAACCTCAAGGAAATTTCAAAATAAGGTGAATTTGAATGCACTGGGGTTATGAAAGTTTGTCCTCGTGAAAGAGTACCCACAGCCTGAAGTGATGTTAAGCTATCCGTAAGCAATTTCTTTTTAAAGTCGAAAATTAATGCATATTTGGTTAGAAAGTCCATACCTAATATTGGGTGAGACACGTCAGCAATTATAAAAGCAAATGGAAAAATGCGTCGCAAGCCTATATCAATATTAAGGTGTACTACTCCATACGTACGTATTCTAGTACTATTGGCAGCAGACAGCATAAAATCAGAGCTGCGCCTTCCGCGATAAATTTTAGCTGGAACGCAGCTAACGGAAGCTCCACTGTCCACTAAAAATCTTAAACCAGACTTACGATCCGTTATGAAAAGACGGTCAACCTTTTGCAAATCACCCGTAGCCGTCATTACCGATGATTGCTTGAGTTTCCCGAAAAATTACAAGGGGCAACACACTTTCTAGCGCGATCACCAAAACGCCAGTGATACCAACAATTCCTAGGCTTGAGCTGCTCAACTGGTGCACGCGTGCGCGATGCTGACCGACTGCGAGGTTTCTTTGGGAATGACATTTCTTTACGGTTGAGAGAAAGGCGATGTACTTCATCACGCAATTGCTGTATCTCATTTCGCAATTCAGCTACCGAATTTGTAGGCGGTAATGAAACTGCGTTTGCCTCTGAGAAACCCGACACCTCATGCACTTTGTCAGCGATTGATGCCAGATCAGGCAATTCGTCTTTGCATGCCGATAGTATTTGTTGCATCTGAATAGGCAACCGTTGTAACCACAAAGTCCTAAGTAATTCAGCACTTATTTTGTCGCCAGCCAAACTTTTCATTTGAGACAAAAGTTGAGACGGTCTAAGGTCTCCCAAATGCAAATCCTGCAATAATTGTCTTAGTCGCGCATTTTCGGATTGCGAGAAAAGAGAAATAATCCGTTCCTTAAGTGCGGTATAAGCATTATCTCTAGGAGGTGCCAGAACAATATCCCTAGCTTGAGAAAGTATTCTAGAGTCTAAGGCCGAAACCAGCGCATGACATTTAGTAGAATCTTCGGAAATACCGGCTCCTGAAAATTGAGATTCTATGTGAACAAACCATATCTCGGGATCGTGTTCCCAGAATGGAGGTGGGCGGAACGCCACTCTGGAAATTTCGAAGTCAGTTTTAATTTCTTTGTCCATTTATGAAAAACCAATATAAAACCGATCCGTTCACTTAATATGCAAGAAACAAAGTAACCTAACACACGAGAAGTTACAAGGGAAAAATCGCCCAGACTGCCGCGAAAGTAATTTAACAAACAAATCAAGTACGCACCGATTACGCAAGAAAAACCTGGAGCAACACTGACGATTCTGAGTCCGGGTCACCAAATATGAAGGGAGTAGAGGATGCCTCAAAATACCTCACTTCATTAATGACTCAGATCAGTAAAGTTGCTAAGTGATATTCCAGGCAAGAGATTTATAAACAAGAATTTATTTCACG